>PVIH01020009.1:10276-33801 GCA_004025045.1 Sigmodon hispidus | reverse complement strand
GGGCTGGAGAGATGGCTCAGCGGTTAAGAGCACCGTCTGCTCTTCCAGAGGACCCAGGTTCGATTCCCAGCACCCACATGGCAGCTAACAACTGTCTGTAGTTCCAGTTCCAGGCAAAACACCAAGGCAAATAAATAAATAAATAAAGTTTAAAAAAAATATATATTTAAAAAAAAAAAAAGAAAAAAAAAAGAAAACCCTGTCCCAAAAAATAAAAACATAAAGCACAAATATCTATTTCTGGTTGGAAGTAAAAGTTCACAACTAGAATCCCAGCACACGGAAGGCTGAAGTAGGAAGACTTACAGAGTTAAGACGCTGTGTTAAAAAGCAAAATGCCGGGGGCTGGAGAGATGGCTCTTCCAAAGGGCCCGGGTTCGATTCCCAGCACCCACATGGCAGCTAACAACTGTCTGTAGTTCCAGTTCCAGGCAAACACCAAGGCAAATAAATAAATAAAGTTAAAAAAAAAAAGAAAAAAAAAAAGCAAAATGTCCCTGGGAGCTAAACAGGACTATTAGGAGTTCAAGACCAGCCAGGGCTACATAAGACCCTGCTCAAACAAACCAAAAAATAAATCTGTACAAGACACACATATGATTGTTGAGTAATGAATACTTTGATGGCTGGTGACCTGCTTCAGTTTTCCTGCAGTGAGAACAATTTCTCCACTCTCTGGAGAGAATACCAAAGTGTGTCAAATGCCTCACTGTGTCCCAGTCCACCCGTCTCACCTCAGTCTCAGGGACTGAGGGGACTCTCTGGAGCCGATGTTTAACTTCCTTCAGGAAAGTATCAATCTTCTCCTTCTTCTTCTCTGAGAGTCTCACTTCCTTCAGCAACTCCTCCACCTGTAAGAGAGAAAGAAAAAGACTCTGTCAGCTCAGGCTCCAAGAAAGCCCTCTAACTTATTCTCTGGTCACCCAAGCACCTGTAAACGAAGCAAGCTGGAGTTGAACAGGATCTCAGTCTCCCGAAGGCGATTCAGCTCCTCATTTGTAGGCTCCTTGTACAATTCTTCCCGACTGAGTTTCACGGGCTGCAGGAGCCCTTCTGCGGGTGGCTCGGTTTTTGCACGTTTTCTTGAGGTCTCCTTCTCTTTGCTCGAACCTGCTAGGGCAAGTCCCAAAACCTAGGGCCAGAAAGGGAAAAGTTATTATGAAATTGTGGGTATATACGTCACCGGTCTAACGGTTGTGGGTAAAGGCTTCATCTACTCTAGTTCCCACCTTTCAGTGGGCATGATTTTATAAAACTCCGGATGTCCATCATCGGGATTGGTCTGACAGCGCGATGTCCTGCTTGGACCTGGCTGAATCAGTTTACTGCTCATTGCATTAAGCAGTGCCCCCAAAACCTCGTGTTTTCAGATACTACAAATCTTTTGCTGAGACAGGCATGCGGCTTTTTAAGTATCACCTGCACTCCTGCTCTATTCAGATCTTCCCAGGCCTAGCTTCCCTAAAAATCTTTTCCCGGTGACCTAAGTTGGAAAAATGTTGGAAACACGGTTCCTCCAGAATGGGCCACGTCCATCACAAGCTAGCTGTCAGACCTGACTAGCTCAGGCTCTGTAGCCAAGAAAGCACACGTTAAGACTCTCTTCCACCTACAAAGATCAACCAACCTGTGGCTCTTCTGCTGCTCCACTTAGTTGCTCTGCGGCGGGGGCCGGCCCCATCGCCACAACAGGTCTCTTTCCCGCACTCGGGATTCAGGCCGGATCTACCGCGTAGCTCCCCACGTGGGCCGAAACGCCAACTCCAGGGCTCAAACCCCTGCCACAGGCTCCACCCACTGCAGGACTATTGGACTAGTAAACGCTGTCTCGCTCGCTAGTGGTCAGTTGTTCGCAGGGGTCCGCCCATTGTGGGAGGGACCCAAGGTGGTTCTGGGATTTACAGCCCCTTGCAACACTAGACCGGAAGCGCGTGTGTGCCCAGCTAGTCTTTCCTCACTTCCCTCTCTGAAAGGGAAGGGTGGAGCTTGCTTTGGCTTCCGGTGTGTGTTTCTTCTTCTTTTTGTCTGTTTGTTTCTTAGCATCTAACTTACTGAGCAAGTCATGTGTTTTGTTTTTTTTTTTTTTAAGATTTATTTAACAGTAAGAGGGCACCAGATGTCATCACAGATGGTTATGAGCCACATGTGGTTGCTGGGAATCCAACTCAGCACCTCTGGGAGAACAGTTAGTGTTCTTAACCTCTGAGCCATCTCTCTAGCCCCATGATTTCTACCTTCAGAATATATCTTGAAAATATAAGATAACTCATTCAAACACTAAAAGTTTATACACAGATCATCGTAATAGTGAATTTCTGAATATTTTTCATCTACATTCAGTGTTAATATTTTACCAGATTTACTTTACTAGTATTTACATATTATTTTACAAAACCACTTGGAACTGGGCATGAAGGCTCATCCCAGTAATCTCATTCACGACGCTGAACCTGAACTATTACTAGGGAAACTCTCAAAATGACACTTTTGCATCTACCTTTTAAGACAGCTGATCTAGGCTATGAGTGGGTGATGAATGCCTTTAATCCTAGCACTTAGGAGGCAGAAGCAAGCAGATCTACATAAGGAGTTCCAGACCAGCCAGGGCTATGTAATGATACTCTGTCTCAATAAATAAAATAAAGTGGGCATGATGACCCATAGCTTTAATCCCAGCTCCAGTGAAGTAATAGATACTGGAGGGCAGAGCAGGCAGATCTCTGAGTTCAAGGCCAGCCTAGGCTATACAAGATGTTTCAGGCCAATCAGGACTACATTATAAGATAAATAAGATAGAGCAGAGGGGAATAACAAGAAGGAAAGGCAGTCAAGGCACCTTAGGACATGTGAGAAGACCACTCAGTGAGTAAAAGGATCTGCCACTGTGTCCTGGGTCCCACATGGCAGAAAGAAAGAACTGACTTCCACAGACACACACACACACTGGGGGTGGTAATTAAGGGAGGAAAAAAGAATTTTGGAAAATAACAACAACAAAAAGAATTCCACCCTTGGAGACATAACGGAGGGGTTGAAAGCACTTGGTGCTCGTGCGGGGTCATGCAGAGGACCTGGGTTTGCTTCACAGAACCCACACAGCACTGAGGCTCACACCTGTTGTAACTCAAATTCCAGGAAATCAGATGCTCTCCTTTGGCAGTCCTCTGGAAAAACAGGCAGTGCTCTTAACCACTGAGACATCTCTCCAGCCCCTCTTGTTTGGGTTTGTGTGTGTGTGCTTGCTGTTCTTTTTTGACAAGGTTTTATGTAACCCAGGATGGCCTCAAATTTGTTGTAGTGCTGAGAATGACCTGGAACTAGGCACCACCACACCAAGATTTCTAACTGCTTGTTTGTTTCAGTTTCAGCCCTTAGAATACTATTAGTTTGGCTGGAGAGATGGCTCAGAGGTTAAGAGCACTGACTGCTCTTCCAGAGGACCTGAGTTCAATTCCCAGCAACCACGTGGTGGCTCACAACCACCTATGATGACATCTGGTGCTCTCTTCTGTATACTGTATACATTTAATAAATCTTTTAAAAAGATACTATTAGTCAGCCACATAATGGTACACATCAATTATTTACATTTTGTTTGTTTATTTTCCATTTATTTTATGCCTTGACACACATGTGGAGAACATGTGTCAGCAGCTGGCTCGCTCTTCTCATCAGACTTGGTGGCGAGCCAGTGCCTTAAGATGACTTCTGTCTGCTTGCTTACTTGATGCCTTCCTCCCTCCCTCCCTCTCTCCCTCCCTCCCTCCCTCCTTCTCTCCCTCCCTCCCTCCCTCCTTCTCTCACTCACTTTTTAAAAAATATTTATTTTTTATTTTTATGGGAATTAGTGTTTTGCCTGCATGTATAACTGTGTAAGGGTGTCAGATCTTCAAATTACAGACAGTTGCTATCTGCCATGTGGATGCTGGGACTTGAACTCAGGACCTCTGGAAGAAGAGTCAGTGCTCTTAACCACTGAGCCATCTCTCCAGCCACCCCCTTCCTTTCTTTTTAAGTAACTCAAAATGGCCTTAACCTCAGTATGCAGCTGAACTGGCCATGAATTACTTATCTTTCCTGTTTCCACCTTCCAAGAGTTGGAATTATAGATATGTACCATCATGCCCAGAAAATCTGTCTTATTCATTGCTGTATTCCTGGAAGTTAGCACAGAGCTTGTCACAAAAGAAGTACTCACTATGTATTTGTTGAATAAAAGATAGGATGAATGGCTTTCTTCAGAGCATCTTGATAGCTCAGAGGAAGAAATAAACAACCATAGTACTACATGGGCTGTGCTGTGATGTACACAGATTGCTGTCAACATATTACACTAATAATATTGCAGCTAGACAGGTAATAGCAGTCTCACTGAAGTAGTGTGGTTGAAGCTGGATGTCATGAAGCATACCTGTAATGTCAGCACTGTGGAAGCTGAAACAGGACAAGGCCAACCTATTCTACATAGCCAAAAAAAACCCTTCCTCCCCTCAAAAAAGTCATGAAGTGGTTTGACTGAGGATAACTTACTGTTCTTTCATTTACTAATTGAATGACCTTGGGCAGTTTGTTATTTAACCTCTTTTTTAAGATTTATTTATTTATTATGTATACAGTATACAAAAGAGGGTACCAGATGTCATCATAGATGGTTGTGAGTCACCATGTTGTTGCTGGGAATTGAACCCAGGACCTCGGAAGAACAGCCAGTGCTCTTAACCTCTGAGCCATCTCTCCAGTCCCTACTTTAGTAATTTTTTTATATTTATTTCTGTTTATTTTGTGTGAATTGGTGTTTTGCCTGCATGCATAACTGTGTAAGGGTGTCAGATCTTGGAATTACAGACATTGGTTAGCTGCCATGTGGATACTGGGAATCGAACTCAGGTCCTCCAGAAGAACAGTCAGTGCTCTTATCTGCTGAGCCATCTCTCCAGCCCCATAATTTTTAAGGTGTAAATTTAGGTACCCACCTGCCAAGGCCAAAGACACCAAATCCCTTGGAACTGGAGTCACAGGCCTGATGTGAGTACTGGGAGCTCAACTCAGGTCCTCTGCAAAATTAGTGCATGCTCTTAACCCCTGACCTGTCTCTCTGTTTCTTTTTTTTTTTTAACTTTATTTATTATTTATTTATTTATTTATTTGCCTTGGTGTTTGCCTGGAACTGGAACTACGAACAGTTGTTAGTTGCCATGTGGGTGCTGGGAATCGAACCTGGGTCCTCTGGAAGAACATTCAGTGCTCTTAACCACTGAGCCATCTCTCCAGCCCCGTGTCTCTCTATTTCTCTGTCTAACCACTCTGGCTGTCTTGGAACTCACTTTGTAGACCAGGCTAGCTGCAGAGATCCACCTGCCTCTGTGTCCCAAGTGCTGAGATTAAAGACATGTGCTACCATCACCCAGCTGAGACAAGGCTTTTTGTATCCCAAGTCAGTCATGGGTTACATGAACTTGAACACAATTTGTAGTCTAGGCTAGGCTTGAATTTCTGATATCCTTCCCTCCACTCAAGACACACACACAAATATATATACACACACATACATATACGTACATATATATATATATATATATATATATATATGTATGTATGTCCTGGAACTCTCTCTGTAGACCAGGCTGGCCTTGAACTCAGAGATCTGCAGACTCTGTCTCCTTGGGCAGTGGGATTAAAGATTAAAGAAGTATCATGCTGGCTTCAACAGCACATATACTAAAAAAAAAAAAAAAAAAAAAAATGATACAGAGAAGATTAGCATGGCCCCTGTGCAAGGATGACATGCAAATTCGTGAAACATTCCATACTAAAACAAACAAGCAAAAAAAGAAGCATCACCACAGCCCTGCCTGCTCAAATTCCTGATATCCTGTCTTTTCTCCCAGAGTTCTAAGACCATACTCATGTACCACTATACCTGGCTATATATCAATATACTAAGTGAAAAATAGGTGAATAAGTCTAAAAAACAAATAAGAAAATACAATTTAAGACATTTTTATGGAGGTTGTAGGTGTTGAATGCAGGCCTTACATATTTTTTGTTTGTAGGGATATAGATTCAGAATTTACAGCTGGGGCATGTGGTACACGCCTGCAGTTCCATAACTTGACAGTTATGAAGATCAGTTTAAGGACAGCCTCAACTACATGGCAAGTGTAAAGCCAGCCTGGGATACTTAGATCTTATCTAAAAAATCACAATTAAATTTTCTAAAATGGGCACATCAGCATAAACCTTTAATTCCAACAATTAAGCAGAGGTAGAGACCAAAAAGTCACAAGTTCAAGGGCATTCTCACTACAAGGCTAGATCAAGGCCAGCTGGGGATGCTGGAGACTCTGTTTTAAAATTTTAAATATCTCAAATGAAATATTACTATGATTATATTATGTCTGTTCTTATTAAAAAAAAAAAAGTTAATGAACTCTACAAAGTTCCCTGCTTAGCACATTTCAATTTATGCCTTAGACTGTGAGTTGGTATTTTGTTTTCTTGACCACAAGAGGGCACCAGCCAATCAATTCAAGTCTATTCCTATCATTATGAAACAGAACATGTTATAGTTTCTACCAATCATTTTTGTTGTGGTGATTGTGTTTCTCAGTCTCTGGTCATGAACCCCAAGGGTCTTTCATAGTGTACAGGTACCCTACAGACTGAGCTATCTATTCCAGACCAGATAATTTTTATTTTAATTTTGAGATAGGGCCAACTTGCCCAGACCGATCTTGAACTGACTTGGTAGCTGCCTTTCAACTGAGGTCCCCCTGCCTCCATTTCCTTCATCTCCCTGCATTACAAGGTATGCAAGTTTTTTTTTTTAAACTTTATTTATTTATCTTGGTGTTTGTCTGGAACTGGAACCACAGACAGTTGTTAGCTGCCATGTGGGTGCTGGGAATTGAACCCGGGTCCTCTGGAAGAGCAGGCGGTGCTCTCAACCGCTGAGCCATCTCTCCAGCCCCCGGTATGCAAGTTTTTATTTCAGAGCCTAATATGTGACAAACCTTAGAAAAATATGATTATGGATTTTGTTGTCTGTAATACCTACTATGTGCCAGAGGCAGCGTGGAGGTGAAAGGTGGGGCTCAATGTGTTATTTTGTGATATCGATTATCTTCTTGACTCTGCATCTCCCTCCCTCCCTCCCTTTCCTCCCCTCTCTGTTCCCTTCCTTCTTCATTTTCTCTCTGTGTGTGTATTTGTATGTTGAGACAGAATCTTACTATGTAGCCCTGGTTGACCTGGTACTCTCTAGATAACTCCAACTCAAGATAATCCTCCTGCCTTAGCCACCAGTACCTACCGTTCAGCCTTGCTACTCTGTGCTGAAATTACAAGTCTTGTCTTTGAAAACAAATCCTTAAGTGACCTGAACTACAAGAGAAGACCCTGCCTCAAAAAGTGAACAAACAAACAGCATGGTCAAAGGGCTCAAGGCTAAAGGCACTTGCTTGCCAAGCCTAACGACTGGAGTTCTAGCCCAGGAGAACCACACCATGAAAAGAGACAGCCTATTCCGACAAGTTGTTCTCTGACCGCCACACCCGCCTCTGGTCAAACATGTGGTCCACCTTACAAAATAAATCAAGGTAATAATAAAGCAACAAAAAAATCCAAATACCAAGTATCTACTTTGTATCAGATGTGCTTTTGTTAAGATACAGAGAGGAATATGAAACAGTTGCAGTTTACTAAAAAGATAATATCTAGACAGGCTAGAATAAGACAGGAACTAGTTTGGTGGGATTATACTTCTATACTGACAGTGGAGAGACTTGAGAATAAAGCCCATTAAGACAAGAAAATTCCAGCTTTCTAACTTAGGACTGTTCTCTGAGAGATACCTAGTGTATGAGTTTGTGAGTTGACTTGATTCCAGGAATCTATAATCCTATAGGTCAGGGTGGAGCTAAGGTGACTGTATGTGGGTGAAATGCTTCGAAGGTGATCTTTCTGCCTATTTGTCTACTCACAGCTGTGCTATTAAAGGTGTCAACATCATCTCCTAGGTTTCTAGGTCAGTAATCTTCTTGTCCTTAAATTGAATAGTGGAGGAAAGGAAGCTGGAGCTAAGCATATGTCATCATTTGGGGAGGAGAGGATACTTTAATTAGGATATTCTTCCTTGAGGGGAATTCTAATTCTGTGGTAGAACTTGCTCTCACAACCTAGACAGGATTGGGAGCCCATCAATTATTCTTTAAAAAATGTTTTGAGTGTTGTATGAAAGGAGAGAAGTTAGCACTCCACTTGACAAGGATGGAAGAGGCTCTCGGGCCTAACAGCACACATCCGGTTAAGGCATTGCCACCTACTTCGTGGCATCTAACCACTGTTTTGCATGCCCAAGCTGCAAACCACAACCACAGAACAGCTTGGGATCAGAAACACCCTGGACTGACTCCTTGGATCCCACTCCCCCTAGAGGAACACCTGACTGAGTCTTGAGGTTGGGGGAGAAAACTGGATCTGCCAGGAGTGGAGGCTGAACTAAGCAACATTGGGACTGTGGGATCTTGGGACTGCCTGCTGCCTGCCCAGAGAGGGGATGGGGAGATGTGGAGAAAAGAGAATGACCTGATGTGGTGGGAGGGGGAAGGGACCCTGAATAAGGATATACAAGGATAGAAAGTGTGACTTCTTTGTTAATAATAATAATAATAATAATAATAATAAAAAGAAAATAAGAAGGACTATGAGAAAAACAGGATCAGGCAAATCCATTAAAATTAGAAGTTACTTGTAGCAAAAAATAAATAAAGGCAATAAACGCAAAAAATAAATGATTTGAGACACTCTTATGTCATCCTGGCTGGCTTAACTATATAGCTAAAGATGACCTTGGGACAAAAGGATGATGTTTTAAGCTATGAGGTCTCAGCTATGGAAGAAAACCTTGTGCTTGGTGATGGCACATGCCTGTAACCCCAGAATCAGGCAGGGACTGGAGGTTCACAAGTCTTAAGCCAGCTTAGACTACATACTGAGTTTATAATTCAGCCTGGGCTATACAGCAAGAACATACCCTGCCTACAAATAAATAAATGTCTCATTAAGTGAATTTTTATACAGTGACTTCCTTCCAAACAGCACAGTAAAGAAAGGGTGGGGAAGCAGAGTAACTTTACAGTGGAGAGACTTGACTAACTACCTTAGCCAGGTGACCAAGGTCAACATCAACAAGGCTAATCTTGTTCTATTACATGTTCTCGGTATGATGTGATGCAAATGGTATTTTACTCCTGTGATCATTCCCTTTAGCAAAAACAAAAACAAAGTCTTATGAGAAAAACATCACAAACCCCCATTTTGAGGTATTGTTTACTAAATACTTGATTTAGATAAGTGTGGTGGCCTATCCTGTAGTAATCAAACATTCTGGAGACTGAGGCAGAGCCTGCCAGTTGAAGTCAACCTGGGTTACATAGTAAAATACTGTTTGTCCCCCACCCCCAAGTAAAACAGAGGGTTAGCAAGAGATAGCTCATTGCGTAAAGGCACTTGGTGCCAAGCCTCAGTACTGAGTTTGTTCCCCGGACTCACACAGTGGTGAGAGAGGATCCACTTCAGAAAGTTGTCCTCCGACCTCCATGCAGGACACCCCCTCACACACACACTGTAAACTAATAAAAGGGGAATCCTGCTTGAAGAAAAAATGAAAAAGAAGCAGATGGCTGAGGGCTATCTCTCAGATGTAGAGTGCTTCTTTAGCTTGGAGGCTATCTTAGGGTTACTATTGCTGTGATGAAACCCCATGATCAAAAGCATTCAGGGAAGAGTTTATTTCACTCACAATCCATATAACAGTTCATCATCACAAGCAGTGAGGGTTGGAACTTGAACGAGGCAGGAGCTGAGGAATGCTACCCATCGGCTTGTTCAACATGGCTTGCTCAGCTTCTTTTCTTATAGAACTGAGGACCACCAGCCCAGACATGGTATCATCTACCACAGACTGGGCCCTCCCCCGTGAATCACAAATTAAGAAAATGCCCTACAGCTGTATCTTATGAAGTCCTTTTCTCATTTGAGGCCTTCCAGATAACTCTAGCTTGTGTCAAATGGACATAAAACTCGCCAGGACAGAAGCCCTGGTTTCAATCCTCAGTACCACCATAACATAAAAAATAAATGTAGGGCTGGAAAGATGACTCGGCTATCAAAAGTACTGGCTGGAAAGATGACTCGGCTATCAAAAGTACTGGCAGCTCTTTGAGGGGCCTTGATTCATGTGCCTGCACACATGGCAGCTCAGCTCACAGTACAACGGCAAGAGAGCTGGCCCTCTTCTGACCTCTGAGGGCACCAGGTACACACATGTTGCACAGACATACATTCAGACAAATTGCTCTTGCACATCATATAAATAAAACTTAAAAAGCAAAAACCAATATTCTTTTAAAAACTTTGTTTTTCTATTTTTTATGTCCATTGATGTTTTACTTGTATGTATATCTATGTGAGGGTGTTGGATCCTCTGGACCTAGAATTGCAGACAATTGTGAACTGCCATGTTGTTGCTGGGAATTGAACCTGGGTCCTCTGGATAAGGAGCCAGTGCTCTTAACTGATGAGCCATCTCTCCAGCCCTGGCCTCCTAATATTCTTTAAAAGTGGCAAAGTCATCAAAAGGAAGAAAAATCTAAGAAACTGTATTATACAATTTAAGAATGAATGGGATGCAGAAATAGAAAAATGACATTAATCTCTGAGTTTGAGGCCAGCCTGGTCTACAAATAAAGTTCTAGGACATCTAAAGCTACACAGAGAAACCCTCAAATTGACACTCCCCCCCCTGCAAAGAAAAATGACAAAGGTAAAAACAAAGAAAATTTGAATAAAACCTAAACTTTGGTTAATAGTAATGCATCAGTATTGGCATAATACATTTCCAGGTGATGTGGGGTGGGGGTGGGGGGGTGACTCAGTTCTGAGGTCATGGGCCAAGCAGGCCCTCAACTTGATTTGACCTTCTTGGGTACAGGTTGGTTGGTTGTTGTGGGTGCACTGAACCTGGGTGCAGGGGTTAGTAGCATCTGTGACACATCATTTTGTCCCAGATGTACTTCTGGATGAGCTGGCAAAGGGACAGCTCTATGATGCCACACACAGGTGCAAGGGGACTCTTCCTGGATATTGTAGTCTGACAAGGTGTGGTCATCCTAGGGAACATCAGCTCTGCTGGTTGTGCTGGATGCCTTCCTTGTCTTGGATTTTGGCCCTGAGAATGTGTCACTGAGCTTAGCCTCTAGGGTGACTGTCTTATTCCTCAGGTCTTCATGCAGATGTGCATGTTGGCGTCTGCCACTAGGCCATTGTGTAAAGAGAAAGAGAGGCAAAACTATAAACAGTGGGGTCTAAACATTTTTTTATAGTTGTTGGAGGTATGGTCATGACTTTAATCCCAGTGCTTGGGAGGCAAAGGCAGGTGGATCTCAGTGAGTTTGAGGCCAGCCTGGTCTTCATAGTGAGTTCTAGGACAGTCAGAGCTACATAGTACTCTATCTCAAAAATACAAACAAAAGAAAACAAAAAAAAAAAAGAAGTTTTTACTTAATGTAGTCCTGGCTGTCCTAGAACTCACTCTGTAGGTAGACCAGGCTGGCCTGGATCTCACAGAGATTTACCAGCCTCGGCCTCCAAGTGCTGGAATTAAAGGTGTGTATGTTTGGGTGTTTTACCTGCATGTATGTCTGTGTACCATGCAAATATAATGTCCATGGAGGTGAGAAAAGGGTATTGGGTCCCCTGTAAGTAGAGTTACAAGTGATTTTGAGACACCATATGGGTGCTGGGAACTGAATCCAGGTCCTTTGCAAGAACAAATGCTCTTAGCCACTGAACTAGTTCTCCAATCCCTTCTTTTTTATATTAAAAAATTATGTATATGGGGCTGGAGAGATGGCTCAGCGGTTAAGAGCACCGTCTGCTCTTCCAGAGGACCCGGGTTCAATTCCCAGCACCCACATGGCAGCTAACAACTGTCTGTAGTTCCAGTTCCAGGCAAACACCAAGGCAAATAAATAAATAAATAAATAAATTTTTAAAACTTTTTATTTATTTATTTATTTATTTATTATGTATACAGTGTACAGAAGAGGATACCAGATGTCATTATAGATGGCTGTGAGCCACCATGTGGTTGCTGGGAATTGAACTCAGGACCTCTGGAAGAACAGTCAGTGCTCTTAACCTCTGAGCCATCTCTCCAGCCCCATAAATAAAGTTTTAAAAAAATAAAATAAAAAATTATGTATACATATGTGTGTATTTCTGCGTAGATAAGTACATGTGAGTTTGGGTAACCAGAGGCCAGGAACATCAGATTCCCTGGAGCTGGAGTTATATGTGATTGTGAGCTATATGATGTGGGTTCTGGGAATTGAACTCTGGTCCCCCAGAAGAGAGGTACACACTCTTAACCTCTGATCCTCTCTAGCCCCCAGGCTTTGTGTTACAGGCATAGACATAGCAAGACACACACCATAAAATACATCTAAAATATTTTAAATTACATCATTTATTATTTAGTGTGTGCCATTGCCAGCACTGAGTGTAGCTAAGAAGACATCTTGTGAGAGCCAGTCCCTGGATCCCATGTGGATCTTGGGAGTTCTCTGTCATCAGGCCTAACAGCAGTTCCCTTCATCTGCTGAGACTCACAGGCTCCATGTTTTTGAGACAGGGTCTTGTTGCCCAGAACTGACCCTCCTGTCTCCATTCCCAGAGTGCTGGGGTTAGAGGTAAGCAGCAGCAGCACCACTTGGTTTTAAGACAGCTTTTTTTTTTTTTTTTTTTTTTTTTTTAAGATTTATTTATTATATATACAGTATACAGAAGAGGGCACCAGATGTCATCATAGATGATTGTGAGCCACCATGTTGATGGGAACTGAACTCAGGTCCTCTGGAAGAATAGTCAGTGCTCTTAACCTCTGAGCCATCTCTCCAGCCCCGACAGCTTTTTTTGTAAGTCAGGCAGGCCTTCTACTTCCAGAATCTTGGGATCACAAGAATGTGATCATTGCTGAGCTGTATGGTTTTATAAATCACAATAATTTCCCTATAGTATGGAAGATGTTATAATATGGAAACTGGGTAAGTATGAGAACTTTACTGTTTCTATAAATCTGAAATCTTTGTAAGAATAAAGTTTTATTACCTGTAGATTTAACCATTACAATTCCTTGTTAGGTATAATAAATCTTCTTTTACAGAAGCTGATCAAGGAGTTGGAATGGAGCTTTCTGAACTCAAAATAGTTCAGAGGCTGGCCTTGAACTTAATCAGCCTGCCCCTATCTATCAAGTGCCAGAATCAAAGGCATGAGCCACCCACCATGCCCAACAGTATCCTGGTTTCTGTAGCAAACAATCCTTGAGTATTTTAACCCAGGGACTGAAGACTATGTCTCCCCACCTCGTAGATCAAGCAGAACGGATCCATGGGAGGTAAAAGTTAACCTCAGCTTTGTTTTTTACAGATAGGGTCTCACTAAGCATCCCTGACTGGCAAGGAACTACATAAGTAGACCAGATTGGCCTCATACTGACCCCTCTGCTTGCTCCTCCCTCTTCCTTCCCAAGCTCATCATCAGGGTAATCTCAATATTTTGCAATCGGGTACTCTTAAGGTATAGGTAGCGCTCTTCCCCAAATCTCACGGAGTAGGACTTGGAATCAGTTTCAGCATTAGTTCTGGACTCTTTCCACACAACCTTCTCTTGGTAAAAGGGAGCAGGAGCTAGCTTATCTCTAGTTCTCCTTTGGGAGAGTGCCTTCCCGAAGGTGGGCGACTTGCCTAGGGGCTCGATCAGCGGCAGACACAGCTTATTCCAGCATCTACTAAGTCTATGGGCCACAGACTGGGTGGGTGTCGCTGAGAGGAGCCTGCAGGGGACCAGGGCTCCACACAGGAAGACTGCGGAGACGAGGGGATACATAGGGCGACATCGCTGAGAGCCTTAGGACTTGAGGTTCCTTCCGGGGCACGCCTCTGGAACCGCGGCGTCCAGCCGCACAACCGTCACTTAGGGCCCAAAGCAATCATCAGCGGCTCGCCCTTGATCCCCACCGCCGCTCGGCTGTTTCAGGGTGGGGGGGACACTCGCGGGGCGTCACAAAGCGCCGCCACCTTGGGGCCCCGCAGAGTAGCAGGCAGGCCCGGCCAGGGGCAGAGAAGAGTCGAGCGAGGAGGGCGGGGGAGGGAAGGAGGGGCGCGCACGCGCACCAGGCCGCTGCAGCCGCCAGCCGCCCCCCTCCCAGCGCGGCCCCTCCTCCCCCTCCTCCTCCTCCTCCCTCCTCCCTCCCTCCCTCCCTCCCTCCCTTCTTCTCCGCTCCGGCGCTCCCGCGGCGCGAGGCGCTCTCGCTCGCTCGCTCGCTCGCTCTTCTCCTCCGCCCCTCCCCCCGCGCAGCCGCCGCCGCCGCCGCCGTCACCGCCGTCCCGAGACCCCAGCGCACGGCGCGCCCTCCCTCCTGCGCCCCTCCGGCCCCCGCGGAGAACCAGAGGGCAAGCGAGCACGGCGCTCCCGGCCCAGCCCGGCCCCCTGTCTTCACCATCGCCTGCCCTCCGCCGCCTTCCTCCGCTTCCACCTCCACTCCCCCCCCCAAGCAGAGGCCCCCTCCGGGGGGGGGAGGCCCGGGGCCGGGAGCCGATTCCCCCATCTCGCTCAGGCCCGCCCCCGCCCGGCCCGCGTCGGGAGTGAGGAGGACCCCGGGCGGGCCCGCGGGCCGTCTGGGGCCTGATTCGGCCCCGCCAGGCGTGTGAAGACAGGGGCCCGGCCCGGCCCGGCTCGGCCCGAGGGCCAGCGGAGGGGAGGGGCCTGGTCCGGCCCGGCCCGGCCGGGGCGCGAGGACTGGGGCCGCGGCCCCGCACGGCCGCCGCCGCGATGGCCCAGCAGCAGATGACCAGCTCACAAAAAGCCTTGATGCTTGAGCTGAAATCCCTGCAGGAGGAACCGGTGGAGGGCTTCCGGATCACCCTGGTGGATGAGTCCGACCTCTACAACTGGGAGGTGGCCATCTTCGGACCCCCGAACACCCTCTACGAAGGCGGCTACTTCAAGGTACCCCCCACCCCTTCCCGGACCGGCTTCCCGGGCCTCTGCTCTCCGCCGCGGGCCCGGAGCGTGAGCGCTGGGGAGCCCAGGGGGCTCCTCACCCTGCAGCCCCCTCCCCCAGCCGCGGAGGCAGGAAGGCCTTGCTCACCAAGTGCCTTTTCTTTGTCATGGGGCCCGCGGGGGTGGGACGCCAGACTGCACCGGGAAAGAGGAAAGCCTCTCCGGTTGGGGTAGTGGCTACCGGGAAGGAGGGCTGCCTTTGTTTTGTTTCTCTAGCTGAGGGTGTGTGGAAATAGAGAGGGTCTGTCTTCTCTTTCTCGATTCATCCGAGCCTTTTCTGCGCTGGCTGGAACTGTCCCAGAGGGCAGGGTGACCTGCACTTATTGGATTGGACTTTTCTCTTTTTTGGGGGGGAGGGAGTGAGGGAGAGGAACATTAGCCTGTCATTCCCGATGTTGCTAGTGCCCTGACATTTGGAGGATTTGTTGGTCTTGGGTAGGGGTAGTCCAACTTTTGATTCCAGTATGTGGCAATAAGGAAGAGGGGGGAGGGGGTGCTGGCGTTGCCTTGCTCATCTGCTTGAGGGGACTTTAATTTCGTCCTCTTTCTGCTCTCCTTCTCCGTTTAGTTCATAGTCTCACCTGCTTTCAAAACGCCCTTTGTCCTTCCCTACCAAGTTTGCTAGCACCCCCTCCCGGGTACAAACATCCACAAAGGGTACAGCATGTCAGAGAGAGGGATTTATAGTTTCCCACTTTAGTGAGAGAAAATTGAAAGCTTTTGCTTAGGTGGTTAGGTTCTGCAAATGGGGTCGTCCCACAAATGAGAAGCATCTGAGGTGAGAGGGTTTCTCATGGGGTGGAGTGGCTCCTTAGGCAGCTACTCTATTATAGACATTGTTTCTTTTTCATAAATTATTCCTGAGTTCACTGCTTGGAAACACTGAGGACGGATGAAAAGATATATATATATATATATATATATTTCCATTTCTCTTGATTTGACCAAAGCTGCCTTTTTTGGAGGGTGGAATCCTCTAAAGTGAAGGATGGAGTAGGGGTAGAGACAGAGGAAATGAGTGTTTAGGAATCCATATAATTTTTTTTTTTTTTTATTTCCAGAATTAAGTAAAATAGGCCAGTGAGTCAATTTTAGTTTGTTTTGAAGGGAGGGGTTATCTTGGCACAAGTTTTAAACGAATATCTTAGTCATGTAGTTGTGATGTGTATTTTTAGGACTACCCAATTACTTAACTCTTATTTTCTACCGTTTAAAAGCCTCAATTCTAGGCTTTAAACTGGGTCAACTTTGTTGAAAATAGGATTGATAGGGAATGCTTAATATTCATGCATGTGATAGTTGCTGAATACTTAGTAAAAAGACATTTTCAGAATATTATGTAAGAGTGGTATCCTTACCAACTGTTTACTTCATCTTTTGTGGTCAGGATACACTTTACTTTTTAGATGCAGGTGCTTAAAATTACTAATTAAAGGTCCAGGTTATTAGTGACAGATTGGAAAGAGCATTGTTTCCATATTAGGTGTGTTGTATGTACTGTCAAAGACAAACGTTCATGTGTAGATATTGGAAATATTGCACAAAGTGGAGTTCATATAACTTGCATAGAAAACAGTTTGAAAGCAAACTCCTGGTTAATTTTAAAGGACACAGTTTGTTTGCTTTTTGTTCTTTTGGTTGAGACAGGGTTTCTCTTTGTTGTCCTGGCTGTCCTGGCTCTCTCTCTCTCTCTCTCTCCATAAGCTAGGCTGGTCTTGAACTCACAGAGATCTACCTGTTTCTACCTCTTGAGTTGTGGGATTAAAGCCCTGTACCACACCTGACTTAAGGATCAGTTTAATTTCCAAAAGTTATTATTATTGGAACAACCAGTAGTTAAGGTAAATGAGTTGTAGCTAATCTTCCCCCCCCCATTGGATTTTCTTTTTTTAAACTATGAAAGAATTATTTCTGCTTACTAATGGGGAGCAGAGTGTGGCACTCTTTGTTTGGAGTTGATAATCTAGAAATGCTTCCTGTAGCATATACTAATTTAAAATAAAGGCTTTGGGCTGGGAATGTAAGCTCAGTGGTAAAGTATATGCTTGTACATGAAGCCCTGGTTTTAAACTCTAACAAAACACACACACACACACACACACACACACACACACACACACACACTAAATTATAACTTCAATCCTGATGAAGAGATTGGCTTTGGAGAGTGGGATGTATCTCAGTAGTAGAGGGCTTGTCTGTCATGGTTACAGCCCTGTCTGTGTTCCATCTCCAGTACTGCCCAAACCCCAGACATATTCCTGGAATCCCAACAGTCAGGAAACAAAGGCAGGTCAGAGGCCAGTCTACAGAGTAAGTTCTAGGCTAACCAGGACTGCACAGCAAGATGAGGGTGGGAAGGGAGAAAGAAAAGGGGTTATTTCCTATTTAATATGGTCTTTGTTTTTCCTTCCTTCCTCCCTTCCTTCCTTCCTTCCTTCCTTCTTCCTTCCTTCCTTCCTTTCTTTTCTTTTTTTTTCTGCAGTCAGGGTTTCTCTTCTCCGTGTGGCCCAGGCTTTCCTGTCTAGACCAGACTGCCATCAAACTCAGAGATCCACCTGTCTCTGCCTCTGCCTCCAGAGTGCTGGGAAACCATTCGCTACCAAGCTCTTTTATGTGTCTCCCCTTTTAAGATTTCTTTTATGTGTATGACTGTCTTGCTTTCTTGTATGTATGTGTACCACATGTGTGCTTGGTGTTTTTGGAGTTCAGAAGAGGGCATTGAATCCTCTGAAACTAGAGTTAAAGATGGTTGTCAGTTACCTTGTGGGTGCTGGGAACTGAACCTGGGTCCTCTGCAAGGGCAGCAGGTGCTCTTTGCACTGTTTGAGACAGGGTTTCTCTGTAGCCTTGGCTGTCATAGAACTCTGTGGACCACGCTGGCCTTGAATTTAATGATCTGCTTGCCTGTGAGTGTTGGAATTAAAGGCATACACCACTACATCCAGTTTAAATTTTTTAATATTAAAATATGTATTCCCTATTTTTTTTCTGTCCTAATTTAAAAAAAGAAACTATGTGTGTGATATGCTTGTGGATATGAGTGAGCACAAGCCCTAGCTTGTTTGGGGAGGTCAGAGGACAGCTTTTCCTTCCGCCTTTGTGTGGTTCTAGGGATTAAACTCAGATTCGCAGGCTTGCATGGCAAGAGCTTTACCGGCCGATCCGTCTCGCCTACTCCAGCAATGGTGTTTTGATGCTCGGGATGAACCCAGAGCTTCTCTCAGATCTGCCTGCCACTGAAGCTGTGTTCTTAGCATTTTTACCATTTAGTTTGGTTTAAAGAAAAAATGACACCTATTCCCCATCCCTATCCAAAGCCCCTTAGTCCCATGTTCATATTTGTTGTGTCAGTGCCAGCCTGTGCTGCAGAAGGAGATGTGGTTGTGTAGCTCATGATGGCTAGGAGCTCGCTCTGTGCAGACTTCCAACTCACTAGCCCTCTCCTCAGGCCTCCCAAGTGTCGGGATCATAGGCCTGTGCCATCTCTTCTAGTAAAGTATGGGTCCTTTATTTCTTTTTAAAGACATGTCTTATATAACCTAGGTTGACTTGAACTGTCTGTGTAGCCAAGGATGACCTTAAACTTCTGGTCTTCTTGCCTCTCACCTCCTAAGTGCTGGCATTAAAGGCTTTTTGTCATCATGCCAGGTTTATGCCATGCTGGAGATTGAACCCAGGCTATGGTGTGTGCCAGATAAGTACTCTGCCAACTGAGTTATATCCTCAACATCAAAAATGAAAAATCTTTAAAAAAAAAATACGGTGTGTGCAAGAGAGAAGGAGAGAGAGAGAGAGAGAGAGAGAGAGAGAGAGAGAGAGAGAGAGAGAGACTGTTTGCCACAGGGGTGAGGTGCTTTCAGAACCCTTGGAACGGGAATTGCAGAGTTATGAACCCACTAATGTGGGTGCTGGTAACTGACCTAGGTTCTCTTGAAACAGTAAATGATCTTAACTACTGGACTATCAATTTGCCCTCAAAAAAATTTTTTTTTGAGGGGAGAGTTATTGAAACTTGGTTTCTACAAGGTCTCCAGTGTCCTGGAGCTCAGTATATAGACGAGGCTGGCCTTGAGCTCACAGAGATACACCTGCCAGATGCCAAGGTTAAAGGTGTATGCCATTGTGTCTGGCCCTCAGACATTCTTTAAAATTTATCGTCTATTTTTTTACTTAAATTTTATTTAATATTTTTATGTGTCTGGGTATTTTGCTTGCATGTGTGCCTGTGCATCATGTTCATGCCTGATATTCATGGAAGACAGAAGAGGTCACCAGATCCTCAAAACTGGTGTTACAGATGGTTATGAGCTGCTGTACGGGTGCTGGGACTTGAACAGTGTCCTTAATTGGCTGAGCTTTCTCCAGCTCTTAATTTTTTATTGCATTTTACACACATAATACTTGTTTCATTTTTAAGGAAGGCTTTTTCTGTGTAGCCCTGGCTGTCCTAGAACTTGATCTATAGACCAGGCTGGTCTCAAACTCTTGAGTTCTCCCCTACTCTGCCTCCTGAGTATTTCAGATACATTTTTACATAGTACATTTTAATCTCAGCACAGGTGACTTTGAGACCAGCTTGGTAGGCATAGTGAGTTCCAAGATAGCCAGAGCTATGTAGAGAAACCAGACTCAATAAACCAAAATAATAATAATTATTATTTTTTTTTAAAGATTTATTTATTTATTATGCATACAGTTTTACAGAAGAGGGCACCAGACCTCATCATAGATGGTTGTGAGCCACCATGTGGTTTTGCTGGGAATCGAACTCAGGTCCTCCAAAAGAACAGTCAGTGCTCTTAACCTCTGAGCCATCTCTCCAGCCCCCAAAATAATAATTATTATTAACTTTTTTTTTTTTTTAAACTTTATTTTATTTATGTATTTGCCTTGGTGTTTGCCTGGAACTGGAACTACAGACAGTTGTTAGCTGCCATGTGGGTGCTGGGAATCGAACCCTGGTCCTCTGGAAGAGCAGAGGGTGCTCTCAACTGCTGAGCCATCTCTCCAGCCCCTATTATTAACTTTTATTTTATGTATATGCATGAGTGTGTGTATGTATGTATGTTTGTGCATCATGTGGCCTGGTGCCTGAGGAGGCCAGAAGAGGATGTTGGATCTCATGGTGGTTATGAGTCCCTAGAATGAAGTGCGAGGAACTGAATTTGCTTCCTCTTCAAGAGCAACCAGTGTCTTAAATCTGAGTCACCTCTCCACCCCATGTTGCACCTTTTGTTTGTTTTTTGACACAGGGTTTCTTTCTTTCTTTCTTTTTTTTTTTTTTTTAAACTTTATTTATTTATTTATTTGCCTTGGTGTTTGCCTGGAACTGGAACTACAGACAGTTGTTAGCTGCCATGTGGGTGCTGGGAATCGAACCCGGGTCCTCTGGAAGAGCAGCTGGTGCTCTTAACCACTGAGCCATTTCTCCAGCCCCGACACAGGGTTTCTTTGTATAGCCCTGGCTGGCCTCTAACTCCCAAAGATCCGCTTGCCTTTGCCTCTGGAGTGAAAGGATTAAAGAAGTGGGTCACCACTACCTGGCTGCTTTTTTCTTTTCAAATTATTATAAGTGCTTTACTTGCATGCATGTCTGTGTACCACTTGTGTGCCTGGTGTCCCTAGAGTTGTGTCCACCCGTGAGCCACCATATGGGGGTGCTTGAGCTCAAACCTGGGTCTTCCATCCTTATAACCCCACAGTGTGTGTGTGCTCATGGGACCCTGTGGATGAGTTCTCTAGAGATGGGAGTCAGGCCTTCAGACTGGGCAGCAAATGGTTTTACCTGTTGAGCCAGTGCTTTGGTCTGTCTCAACAGGTTTTTTGTTTCAGCCTTTGTGAGAAATTTGTTCTGTGGCATTTTCTGCTGCTTTTCTCTTTAAGTTATCTGATTAGGTCTTCCTGAAAAAAGGTCAATTTATAATCATTGTTTTTGTTTTTTAAATTTCAGTGCTCTTGTCTTAGAGCAAGGTTTTCAGTGTGTTCCTTTATTGCTGGCTGCAGTTAAAAGTTGGCCCAGGGACTGGGAGGATTGCTCATCTGGTTGAGAGTGCCTGCTGCCAAGGCTGCTGGCCTGTGCCTGTGGCGTGAGTTAAAGGGGCTACGCAATGAATGTAGTAGGTGGTAAGCCGGAAGGGAAGTTATAGGAAGACTACAAGATTCTATTCAAAGTGCTTTCTAGGGAGCTGCAGAGATGGCTCAGCGGTTAGGAGCACTGACTGTTCTTCCGGAGGACCTGGGTTCAATTCCCAGCACCCACATGGCAGCTAACAACTGTCTGTAATCCCAAGATCTGACACCCTTACACAGTTATACATACAGGCAAAACATCAATCCACATAAAATAAAAATAAATAAATATTAAAAAAAAAAAAGAAAAATGCTTTCTAGGGCAGCCTCAGCTTTGAGTCTGTCTCCCTTTGTTTTGCTCTTTTTCTACCTCAGTAAAGCTTTGTTTGTTCTTTAAGAAGTGCTTTTCAAGCTGGGCAGTAGTAGCACATGCCTTTGATCCTAGTACTAAGGCAAAGGCAGGAGCATCTCAGGCCATCCTGGGCTACACACAGAAACCTACCGTGGTGTGTGTGTGTCTGTGTGTGTGCTTTCCAGCTGAGGATATACCTCCATGATAGAGGTCTTACTTAGCAGGCTACAGGCATCTTCTACAGGTTCCAATCTTCACTATTGCAAAAAAAAAAAAAAAAAAAAAAAAATGTTTAGCTAGTAGGCATGGTGGCTCACACCTATAACCTCAGTATATGGGAGGCTGAAGCAGGATTGTTATAAGTTTTTTTTTTTTTTTTTTTTTTTTAAATTTTATTTATTTATTATGCATACAGTTTTACAGAAGAGGGCGCCAGACCTCATCACAGATGGTTGTGAGCCACCATGTGGTTTTGCTGGGAATTGAACTCAGGTCCTCTGGAAGAACAGTCAGTGCTCTTAACCTCTGAGCCATCTCTCCAGCCCCCTGTTATAAGTTTTTTAATTAATGAGGCCAGCCTGTATTGATAATTGAGACCCTGTCTCTTCAAAAAAATTTGTTTTCCTCTCGTGAGCAAAGCTTGCTAGTAGTATGCGAGTATATATACAATAGTGGTTTAATTCTATATTTCTCTTAAGGTTATGTGCTCTTTTGCTTTGTTTATTTACTTATTTCTTGTTTTATTTATTCATCCTTTTTTAAATGCTTGTGTATTTTTTTTATGTATATGGATGTGTTGTTTGTAGGCAAAACTTGGAAAAGCAGCCAGTGCTCTGAACTGCTGAGTTCCTGCACCTGCTCTGAGTATTGTTATTAAAACTTACTTCGTATGTGTGCACCTGATGTGACCTTTTGGGTTAGACTCAGGTCCTTAGGTGTAGAGGGAAGCATCAGTCTTTCCTTGCCTAACTATCTCACCAGCCCCTTTTTGATTTTTTTTATGTGTGTGTGTATTTCCAGACAAGGTTTTTTTGTGTAGTCCAGGCTATCTTAGAACTTGCCCTGTAATACCAGGCTGGTTTTGAACTCACAGAGATCTGTTTGTCTCTTCCTCCAAGTGCTAGGATTAAAGGTGTGCACCACCACCACTTGGCAAGTTTTTTTTTTTTTTAATATTTATTTATTATGTATACAGTGTTCTGCCTGTATGTATGTTTGCACACCAGAAGAGGGCACCAGATCTCCTTTAGGATGGTTGTGAGCCACCACGTGGGTTCTGAGATTTGAACTCAGGACCTCTAGAAGAGCTGCCAGTGCTCTTCCAGCTATCTCTCCAGTCTGGCAAGTTTGATTTTTTTTTTTTTTTTAAAAAACTTTATTTATTTATTTATTTATTTGCCTTGGTGTTTGCCTGGAACTGGAACTACAGACAGTTGTTAGCTGCCATGTGGGTGCTGGGAATCGAATCCGGGTCCTCTGGAAGAGCAGACGGTGCTCTTAACCGCTGAACCATCTCTCCAGCCTCGGCAAGTTTGATTTTTAAAGACACAATTTTCTGTACCCATGTAGGATTTGAAGTGAATTCGTTTTTTGCCTTCACTTCACCTCTAAGTTCTAAGCATTGCTACCATACCTGGCCTTTTAGATTGTGAGCTATTTAGGAAATGGTACCCAGCCAGAATCTAGTGGTTTAATTCTATATTTCTTTTTCTTTCTTTTTTTCTTTTCTTGAGAGACAGGGTCTGTATACAGCCCTGGCTGTCCTGGAACTCTGTATGTAGAACCAACTGGCCTAGAATTCATAGAGATGAACCTGCTTTTGCCTTTGGAATTCTGCAATCATGTCACCACACTTGAAATCTTTTTGTTGTTCTGAGAGAGGGTCTTGCTATGTTGTCCAGGCTGCCCTCAAACTTGTGACAGGGCTTAAGGGTTCCTCCTGTTTGAGCTGAGACCAGCTTTGATGCTACTTACT
>PVIH01020009.1:0-10176 GCA_004025045.1 Sigmodon hispidus | reverse complement strand
TGGTTGTGAGCCACCATGTGGTTGCTGGGAATTGAACTCAGGACCTTTGGAAGAACAGTCAGTGCTCTTAACCTCTAAGCCATCTCTCTAGGACCCCCCCCAATTTTTTTTTTTTTTTTTTTTAAACAAATTCAGGTGGCTGACTTTAAACTTTCAATCTATTTGGACTGTGAAGTCCCTCTGGTTACGTTTTTTTTTCTCCTAGGAAGAGATTAGATTTTATTTTAGACTTTGCTGCCAGTGACATTTTATCTAGTTGCTGGGTTGCCTGATTTAGAGCTCAGGTTCTTAATGACTGAAGAAGGCTTGGCTAACAACAGATGATTGCAGTCTTGGTAATATAGTAAATTAGCATCTTTGTAAAGGCATCCTATAACTAAATGTACGTGAGGGGAAGGCTAAGAACTCCACAACAGTGATAATGAGGGACATTAGTAAAGCCTGCTGGCATTAACACCCTTGACTTCTATGGTCCCATAAAGATAAAGATTGCTTAACCTTTTTTGGAGACTCTAAGGAACAAAACCGGCCTAATTCTGATTTTGCCTTAACTTTTATAATATTAGAAGAAGTTAAAAGCTGGGTGTGGTAGTGCACATCTTTAATCCCAGCACTCAGGAGGCAGAGGCAGGCAGATCTCTGTAAATTTAAGGACAGCTAGTCTACAGAGTGAGTTCTAGGACAGTAAGAGCAGTTATACAGAGAAACTTGATCCATTTCTTGGGTATCAGATATCCTCTTATGACTCTGGCAGGCACCAAGTGGGTGTGTAGTGTGTGTAGTTACATGAAATAATTGAATAAATCTTAATTTTAAAAGTGTACACTTAAGAATTAGTTTAAAGAAGATGACGTTGTCTCTAACAGGGAGGCATTTGTAGTTAGCTCTGCTGTGAGTGTAGCTCAATGCTGGAGGAGATCTCAAGCCTTTGAGCCTTTGAGGCTCTGGGTTCAGTCTCCAGCATCTAAAAAAAAAAAAAAAACCACACATGCTCAAGGTACACACATAGAATGAGAAAAATGGAGCTAATCTTCAAAAATTTTTTTTTTCTTTTTGGGTTTTAGAGATAGGGCTTCTCTCTGTAGCTTTGGCGACATGTCTAGAAACTGACTCTGTAGACCAGGCTGACCTCCAGGGATTTGCCTATCTCTGCTTTGTGAGCACAGGATCAAAGGTGTGTGCCACTACTGCCTGGCTGTGTTTTATTTCTTTTGGGTGTTCACCTAGGAATAGAATTGCTAGTTCAGATGATAACTCTGTGTGTGTTATTTGAGGAGCTATTAGACTGCTTGACATAATAGCTCTACCCTATTACATTTCTAGCGGTGTTCTGAGAGCTCTGACTGTATGTGTCCACTGTAAAAGAAGAAAACTGAAGGTCTGGTTTGGTGGCATACACCTTTAATACCAAACTTGGAGTCAGAGATATGTTTTGTGAGCACCAGACCTGCCTGGTCTACTTTAGTGAGTCCTGGGCCAGCCAGGTGACGCCACACAGTGACACGACACTTTGTTTAAAGGGGGTGGGGAGGGGCTGGCTGGCAAGATGATTCAGTGGATAAGAGTCTTGCCATTGACCCTTAAGATTTTGAGTTTAATATCCAAGACCCACATGGTAGGAGAGAACCAATTCCTGCAAATTGTTCTGACTTATACACAAGTACACACAGCAAGACTTTCTTGTAATTATGTGTCTTCAAGTTTGTGCTCATGGAGCACAGGTGCCCAGAGAGGTCCCAGGACCTGGGACTGGAGTTACAGACATCTGGGAGCTGCTGTTTATAAGATTACAGCAAAGGTGCCCATAATTGCTGAGCCATCTCATCATTCCAGACCTAAAAAACTCATTGGTAGCAGTTGAATGTATTTAACCTTCAATTTCATGAAATTGGATTGGTTATACTTCCATTTTGTTGTAAACCAAAGAATTTCATCATAGTACTAGTGCATTGTGAGGCTGTTATCCTAAGGTTGGCAGGTAATCATGGAAGGTGGGAGGGAGCCCTGACCTTGTTTAGCTTGCCTTTCCTCTTTCTCCTCCTCCTTTTCTGTCCTTAAACCCTTGTGTATCTGCACGCAGAATAGTGCTATGGGGCCTGAGGTTGTAACTCAGTGGATGAGTGCTTTCTCAGAATGCAGAGGCCAGGCCTTTAGTTCAGTTCAGTTCCTAACACTACAAAGTAAAGTGAAAAAGAACAGTTTAGTTAAGTAAATGTTCTTGTTTTTTTCTTTATAAGAGCTGTTTAAACTTAGGTTTGTAAATTGGGTTAAGAGAAAAAAAAGTACGATGGGATGATAACACCCCCCCTCCCAACCACACGGGTTTCTGTGTAGCCTTGGCTGTCCTAGAACTCACTTTGTAGACCAGGCTGCCCTCCAACTCAGAGAGATCCTCCCTCAAGCCTGGCAAATGAATATAATTTTCTCATCATAGGTATTATACAGAAATTCAAATTTTTTTAATGTTTTTCTTTTTAACACTTTTATTTATTTATTTGCCTTGGTGTTTGCCTGGAACTGGAACTACAGACAGTTGTTAGCTGCCACGTGGGTGCTGGGAATCGAACCCGGGTCCTCTGGAAGAGCAGACGGTGCTCTTAACCGCTGAGCCATCTCTCCAGCCCCAGAAATTCAAATTTTATAACAGTGATATTTAGCATTTTTACTTTTTAAAAATACTGGGATAGGAAAACAATAAGTCTTTCTACTCCTGATGTAATTCTACAGAAATAATCTGTGCATATATAAACATATCTGTATTCTCTAAAATTAGAAGCTTCAGCCTGGTGTGGTGGTACACACTTGTATTCTGCAGGCTGAAGCAGAATGATTGTCCCTTATAAAATATTAACATGTTAATGAGATATTTTAAAATTTTATTTTGGAGATCTCACTATTGTCAATATATATGAACTAGTATTATTTGTGAAGGGTATTCTGATTGTGAAGGGTGTAACCTAAGTGACCTAGAATTTAAGACAACTTCCCCAGTCTACTGAACATTAGGACTACAAGTATTATGTACCACACCACTCTGGCCATTTTTTTTTTTTTTTAATATTGTAGTTTTGTGTTTTTCTATTTTATTTATTTTGTTACTAGACTTAATTTTATGTGTATTAGTGTTTTGCCTACATGTATGTATGTATATTATGTGTTTGCTTGGTGTCCCCGGAGATCAGAAGAAGGTGTCAGATGTCCTGAAGTAGCACTGCTATGTGGACCCTCGGAATGAACCTAGGTTTTCTGCAGAACAAGTGCCCTTAACTGCTGACCTATCTCTTCATCCCACATGAATTCTTTTTCTTTTTTTTTTAATATTTTTATTTTTATTTTATGCGAATTGGTGTTTTGCCTGCATGTATAACTGTGTAAGGGTGTCAGATCTTGGAATTACACACAGTTGTTAGCTGCTTTGTGGACGCTGGGAATGGAACTCAGGTCCTCCGGAAGAACAGTCAGTGCTCTTAACCACCGAGCCATCTCTCTAGCCTGAATTATTTTTCTTTTTATTTGTTCTGAGACAACTTGGATAACCATAAACTCCTAGTTTTCCTCCTTTAACCCCCTAAGTGCTGAGATAGCAGTACAGACATGCCACTATGTTTGGATTATGCCTCATTTTAATTGCTATTTAATATACATGCTGTAATTTTATACTGCCTTTGTTGTTGAAATTTTTTTTGATTTTACCCTAACATAAATTTTATTTTCCTAGGAAATTTATTCCATATATCCTTAGAGTGTACCCTTTGCAGTGAAATATTGTAGATTTTAGAAATAAAGCCCAACACTGAGGGAGTGCATTCATTCAAGATACTGGGAAGATTGAGGCACTGAGCCATTGGAGTTAGGGAGTTAAACCAATCTAGGCAACAGCCAGCCCATCTCAGAAAGGACAATAGAGTAATGGGTGCTAGCTGCCATGTGGATGCTGGGAATGGAACTCAGGACCTCTGGAAGAACAGTCAGTGCTCTTAACCTCTGAGCCATCTCTCCAGCCCTCATTTTTTTTTTTTTTTAAGTTAATTTGTGTGGATTTGTAAAGCAGATGATAACTTTATTTAAATTTAAATTTGGAAAGTTTTGGAAAACTAGTTTGAGTGTCACTGCTAGGGAAAAGCAGACTGGGTAGTAAATGGAAGCCTATTTAGACTTATTTATACTGAGTTTGAATTTTTTTTTTTTTTTCCCAGACAGGTTTTCTCTGTATAGCCTTCTCTGTATGTATGGCTGTCCTGGAACTTGCTCTGTAGGCCAGGCTGGGCCAGTCTCTTTGGTGTCTGTGAGCACAAACATGCAGACACCTACACAAAGACATACAGACACATAACTAAAAAAAAAAAAATTTTTTTGTGGGATTGAGAGTTGATGCTCAAGAAATATTCCTTTGGTTTGTTTTCTCTTATATTTATTTTAATTGTTTTCTTTTTGTTCCTTTCTTTTTCTTTTTTCAAGATATGATTTCATAGGTGGCTCTGGCTGTCCTGGAACTTTGTAGACCAGGCTGGCCTCAAACTCACAGATATCAGCCTGCTTCTGCCTTCCAAATGCTGGGATTTATGGTATGAACCACCATCCTTCAGTTTGGGATTTTTATGCTAATGGCCTTCATAATTTATTTCAAGGAATTTTTTTTTTTTTTTAAGATTTATTTATTTATTATGCATACAGTTTTACAGAAGAGGGCACCAGACCTCATCATAGATGGTTGTGAGCCACCATGTGGTTTTGCTGGGAATTGAACTCAGGTCCTCTGGAAGAACAGTCAGTGCTCTTAACCTCTGAGCCATCTCTCCAGCCCCCAAGGAAATTTTTTTTGTGTTATTTATTTATTTACTTTTTTAAGACAAGAGCCTAGATCTTATTGTGCAGATCAGGCTAGCCTTGAACTCACAGAGGTCTACCTGCCTCTACCCTAATCTCCCTGACTATTGAGCAAGGTTTCATTCTCTCAGGCTGGTCTGTAACATCTGATCCTCCAGTCTCTACTTTGGGAGTGGGGGATCATAGGTGTGCAGCCCCTGCACCCAGCAGTGTGCTGTTGTTTATGATCTCCCTGGCACAGTCTATCAGACAGAAGCAGAGGTTGAAAGCTGTTTTTATGCTGTGAAGGCTTATGGCTAGTTTTAGATAATTTAAAAAATATTTATTCTCATGTGTATGAGTGTTTTTGCCTGCATGTGTGTTTGGGTATGCTTGGTGCTTTTGGAGGTCAGAAAAGAGTGTAGATCTCCTGAACTGGAGCTGCAAATGATTGTGAGCCACCATGTGGGTGATGGAAACCAAACCTGGGTTCTTTGCAAGAACAAGTTTCTTGGCATCTCTCCAGCCCAGTATGTGTTTTTAAAATCTAACTGAGCAACCGAGGAGACTTTTATTCTTGATTAAGAATAGGAGAAATGGGGGGCTGGAGAGATGGCTCAGCGGTTAAGAGCACCGTCTGCTCTTCCAGAGGACCCGGGTTCGATTCCCAGCACCCACATGGCAGCTAACAACTGTCTGTAGTTCCAGTTCCAGGCAAACACCAAGGCAAATAGATAAATAAATAAATAAAGTTAAAAAAAAAAAAAGAATAGGAGAAATGGTAAAAACTAGGCATGGTGCTACATGTTTATAATCCCAGCATCAGGAACTGAGACAGGAGGATTTCTATGAGTTTGAGGCCTTTCTGGGTTACATAGTAAGTTCTAGGCTAGCCTGGGTTTTCAGAGCAATATATGTGAGGTGAGAAAAACTGAATGACTCTCAGATTTACTTATCTTCCCTTTTTTTTTTTTTTTTTTTTGAGATTTATTTTGGTCTGGAGAAGGTAGCTTAGCAGTTAAGAACACAGCTGCTCTTCAGAGGTCCTGGGTTCCATTCCCAGCCTGATCTACAAAGTGAGTTTCAGGACAGCCAGAGCTACACAAACCCTGTCTCAATAAATCAACATAGTCATTCACTCAACTTATTGTTTTGGTCAGTGTTCTGCTGCTGTGAAGAGACACCATGACCATAGCAACAAGGGAAACATTTAGTTGGGTCTGGATTAGAGCTCAGATGTTTAGTTCATTGTTGTTATAATGGGAAGCACGATGTCACTCAGGCAGGCATGGTGCTGAGAGGTAGCTGAGAGTTCTACATCTAGATTCACAGCAGGAAGAGAGAGACACTGGGCCTGGCTTCATCATTTGAAACCCGGAGCCCATCTCCATCTCCAAAAAGGCCAGACCTCCTAATCCTTTTCAAGTACTGCCTTTTTTCTAATGGCCAAGCATTCAAATATATGGGCTTATGGAGGCCATTCCTATTCAAACTACCACATTCATTATGTTTTAATTGTGTCTGTGTTTGGGTATGCACATGTGAGTGTGGGTCCCATGGAAACTAAGAGCTGGAGTTGCAGATGATTGTGAACCACCTGAGAAAGATGCTGGGAACTGAACTCAGGTTCCCTGCAAAAGCAGTAGTGCTTTTACTGGTTAAGCTGTCTCATCAGCCAGTCTCTTTTCTTTTATTTTTCCTTTTCCTTTTTGCTTGCCCTGCCTTTCTTTTTTTTAAAATTTTTTTTTTTGATTTATTTATTTATTATGCATACAGTTTTACAGAAGAGGGCGCCAGACCTCATCATAGATGGTTGTGAGCCACCATGTGGTTTTGCTGGGAATTGAACTCAGGTCCTCTGGAAAAACAGTCAGTGCTCTTAACCTCTGAGCCATCTCTCCAGCCCCGCCCTGCCTTTCTTCAAAACAGTCTCACTATGTATCCCTTGCTGCCTGGAACTAGTTATGTAGATCAGGCTGGCCTCAGATTTACTGAGATCTGCCTGCTCTTGTCTTCTGAGTGCAGGGTTTAAAGGTGTCTGCCGTCATGTCAGCCCCCTTCCTTGTTTAAGTCAGTGTTTTAGGTTAAAATGCAAAAGTAATGGGTTGCATCAGGGTTTCCTTCTTCATTGGCTGTCTATCATGCTTTGTTCTGCTTCTTTCTGTCCCCCACCGCCCTGCGCTCCCCTTTCCCCTCCCACCCCCATTGTCTTTCTTCCCTCAGTCTCCCTTCCCTTCTGCCTGCCTCTTAAACATTTCCTACCTCTGTGTTTCCTACAACCAGTAAGACCTCTTCCCTCTGATTCTCCTACATTTTCTAAAAGTTAGATTTAGTGCATCTAATTTGTTGAGTGTTTATGGGTTGTTTTTGTTTTGTTTTTTTTTTTTGTTTTTTTTTTTTTACGAGTCTAAGTAACTTTAAGAGGTGATAAAAGTCTCTAGTGCCACTTGAAACTATTATTTATTTCTAGTGGAGTTAGAGACTAAGAATTCTATATTTTATTGATCCTTTGAATTTTACTGTGCTAAAACTTCATTCTCTTAAGGTTAATTTAACAAGATAAGGGGGTTATAGCTTGGTGAAATGCTTTATCATATTCAAATATATAGATAAGAAAATGAATACCTGTTAAATTTTTTAATGTTTATTTATTAATTTGTGTGTGTGTGTGCTGGAATTACTGGCTTTAAAATGGTATCTTGAGCTAGCTGTAGAGGTGTATCCTTATAATCCTGATACTGAAACAGGAGGATTTGGAGTGTGAAGTGAGCCTGAGCAGCACACTGTCTTCAAACCTCAGCAAGATTAATTAACAGGGAGGCAGTCTAACAGATGTGGTTTAAAATGGGACCACTAACGATGGGCAGTGGTGGTGCACACCTTTAATTCCAGTACTCTGGAGGCAGGGCAGGTGAGTCTCTGAGTTTGAGGATAGTCTGCTTCCATAGAAACTACATAGAAAAATTCTGCCTCAAAAAAGTAAAAAATAAAAAAATGTTACCAGAGCCCATTGGTTTCCCTTCAGTTCAGGCTGTGCACTGTGATGGTGGGTAAATGGTTTTTTTGTTGTTTTTTTAACTTTATTTATTTATTTATTTGCCTTGGTGTTTGCCTGGAACTGGAACTACAGACAGTTGTTAGCTGCCATGTGGGTGCTGGGAATCGAACCCGGGTCCTCTGGCAGACAGTGCTCTTAACCACTGAGCCATCTCTCCAGCTCCAATGGTGGGTAAATGTTTTAACCTCCTGTATGCCTTTATTTTCTTTGTAAAATGGAGGTTGAGAGGTAACATCGTCTCACTCATGAGATGTTGTAAGAATAAATTTATTATATAGAGAGGTATTTAGAATGTGTCTACTGTTAATATAAGAAGCACATGTGTTTTGTTACTTTTAGTGTTAGCTAAATACTGTCAGGAATAATACTTTTATCATATATACATATATAAATTTAAAAGCTTTATATGTTTGATTTTTCCCATCTTCCTTTCCACATGTGTCCTGTCAGAGGGTTTTGTTTGTTTGTTTGTTTATTTATTTATTTATTTATTTCTGGTGAATGCTGTCATAATTTTAACGTAAGCTATACCTTTATTTTTGTAATTAAAACCTTTCTTTTTGTTGTTGTTGAGCCTAGCAGTGGTGGCATATGCCTTTAATCCTAGCACTTGGGAGGCAGAGGTCAGCCTGGTTTACAGAGTAGTTCAAGGATAGCCAGGACTACACAGAGAATCCTGTCTTCAAAACAAGCAAACAAAACCACATTTTTTGTTGTTGTGGAAGATGATCATGAGAAATGCCATCTACTTCAACTATGCAGCATATCCTTCCATTTCTTTGTTTTTTTATTTTTAAATTTGTGTGTGTGTTTTCAAAAATGTATGTGCAACATGTGGGAATGTGCACATGTGCACACATGTCATGGTGCACACAGAGCTCAGAGGACAGCTTTATGGAGTCAGTTCTCACCTTGTCCTGTAAGCATGTTATCCACTGAGCCTTTTCTCTGGCCCTTCTTTTACACTTAATAAACAAACAAAACAACTTTTTTTCTTTTATAAATATATGTGTGTGTGTGTGTGTGTGTGTGTGTGTGTGTGTGTGTGTGAAGGCTAGAGGACACTTGGCTGTGAGACTAAGGAACTATCCACCTTCTTTGAGACAGATCTCCTTGGCCTAGAGCTCACCAGTTAGGGTAGACTGCCTGGCTTTGAGCCCCCGGGAACCTTCCTGTCTTTGTCTCCTTGGTTCTGGGAGTACAAGCACTTGTCACTGCTCCTGGCTTTTGTGTAGGTGTTGGCTCAGACTCAGGTCTTCATGCTAACAAAGCAAGCACAACACCGTGGAATGAATCCTCTCCAAATTTCTAACCATTATTTGTGGTGCTGGGGATGGAAACCAGGGCCTCCTTCAGCAAGAGTGCTGCCACTGAGTTATGTTAAGTCCAGTCCTTAAGCTTTTTAAAAAATACTATTTGGGGGTGTGTGTATAGACTCGTGGAGGTTAGAGTACAATTTGCAGAAGTTGGTTCTTCCTTCCCTGGTGTGTATGCTAGGGTTTGAACTCAGATCATCAGACTAGCACAAGGATTTTATTTTTTTATTTTAAAGATTTATTGATTTGTCTATGAGCATTTTGCCTGCATGTGCATCCCATGTATGCTTGATGCCTGAAGAGGTCAGATCCCCTGGCACTGGAGTTACAAATGAATCACCATGTAGGTTCTGGGAACTAAACTTGAATCTTCTGTAAGAGTAAGTATTCTTTTTAAAAAATAATTTATGTAACTTTATTTTATGTGCATTGGTGTCAGGTCTCCTAGAACTAGAATTACAGACAGTTGTGATTATGGGTGCTGAGAATTGAAGCTGAATTCTCTGGAAGAGCAGGCAGTGCTCCTAACTGCAGAGTTGCACCCCCTAAATAAATATAAACAGTAAAGATAAAGGACATGAGAAAAGAAGCTTTGTCAGGCTGTGGTGACATGTTCCCTTAATCCCAGCACTCGGGAGGGAGAAGCTGGAGGATCTGTGAGTTTTAGGCCAGCCTGATCTACAGGGTGAGTTCCAGGATTACCAGGAGTACACAGAGAAACCCCATCTCAATAAACAAAAGCTTTCTTTTTTTTTTAATATTTATTTTATTTTATGTGAATTGGTGTTTTGCCTGCATGTATAACTGTGTAAGGGTGTCAGATCTTGGAATTTCAGACAATCGTTCGCCGCCATGTGGATGCTGGGAATTGAACTCAGGACCTCTGGAAGAACCATCTTAGCCTCTTAGCCTCTGAGCCATCTCTCCAGCCCCGTGTGTGTGTGTGTGTGTGTGTGTGTGTGTGTGTGTGTGTGTGTGTGTGTGTGTGTGTGTGTT
>PVIH01020008.1:0-33736 GCA_004025045.1 Sigmodon hispidus | reverse complement strand
TGAAGCCATCTTGGTAAAACTTCCCCAACAGTGTGAAGTTAGAATCCTTCAGGGTGATGCCAAATTCCATTTGGAATTTATTTATAATTGCTTGGGTAAAGAAGCCATTGTCTTCAAAAACCTTGGTGTAGTAGTTAAACTGCCGGTTATTGTGACTTTAATGAGTTTCACCATTAAAAGGATCATCCAAGCAAAGTCATATTTTGTTATAAAATGGTTGTTGGCACACCCTATGTAATACAAAAATTGAATGATGGTATCAGATAAAATAATAGATGGGAATGAAGCTTGTATATCATCCATTATCATGTGTAATCAATAAACGATTTAATTCTCTTGAAAAAAAAAAATGAGGGGCTGGAGAGATGGCTCAGTGGTTAAGAGCACCGTCTGCTCTTCCAGAGGACCCGGGTTCGATTCCCAGCACCCACATGGCAGCTAACAACTGTCTGTAGTTCCAGTTCCAGGCAAACACCAAGGCAAATAAATAAATAAATAAAATGTTTTAAAAAAAAAAAGAATCAATGGAAAAATATGTAGGTTAATTCCTGTACAAAACAACTACGAGGAAAAAGAAAAAAAAAAACAAAACCCACAAGTACCAGATTAACCTCTCTAAGGACAATGAGAGCATCCCAGTGTGGTGATGAGCTCTTTCCAACTCTAAAAAGCATTAAGAAAATGGTCTAAGGCAGAAAGGAACAGTATGAGTCAGAATGAGAAAAGCTAAAGAATGAGTGATCAAACTGAAGTGTAACTCTAAGGTAAGAGAACTGGAAGTGTAGGACCCTTGCCTGGCAGGCAAGGCCTTGAGATAAAGATAGAAGTCGGGGGAGAAATAAGGGGAGACAGGAGAGGATGGAAAGAGAGAGGAGGGAGAGGAGAGGGAGGGTGATGGGAGGAAGATACAGGAGAGAAAAGGGGGGAGAGGAAGATACAGGAGAGGCTGGGGAGGAGGTGGGGTCGGGGAAGGAGTGGGTGGAGGAGGAGGAGAGGAGGAGGGGATAGAGACTATGGGGAGTAAGAGAAAGAGAGAAAGATAAGGTACCTGGGAAGATCACAAAGCGGTCCAAGGGAGTCCCAGTCTCAGGCCTTCCGACAGCCAGGGAGCAGGCCTGCTGCCATTCTGAGGTGGCTCTTGTGAGCACATTGGGTAGCCAACCCTCTCTTTTCCTGCAGCATTTTTCAGAAGAGGCCCAGTTGGATTCCAGGATGCTCTGACACTAAGCAGCATCAGATGCTGAGGGGTCAACTGCCTTGACATGCAGGACCTGCTCTGTCCTCATTGTTACAGGCCACCTGAAGAAGGGTTTGGTTCTTCGTTTGTTTCTAGCTCTTCTTGCTTTGTCATACCTTTGTTTGCTGCCCAAGACAGCTCCAGAAGTCATGCAGCTCCATATGGCCAAGTAGCACTGTATGTTCATGTAGTGTTGTATTGCGTTGTGCTGTCTTTCGGGAAAGAGCTGGAACCTAAGTCAGGCAAGCCTCATGGATGATGCTACAAGAGATCTCCCCCAATGAGCCCCTTCCCCCTGCTCCCCCAGCCTTCCTGAAGATTTCTGGTTCGAGTCTTATGAAATGAATCCCATCTATGGAAGTGTTGGCTGGTCTAGTTTTTTCACAACCTGCTGGGATAACTAAGCTGTCTTTTCTCCCTTTGGGACACGCCAGATTCTGGGGAAAAGGTGAAGTCAGTTTGCCTTCTGCTCTTCTAGCCCCCCAGCCCTACCCGCCCCCCAACAGCCTTGTTTGTTCTTAGGAATCTTTGGTCATGAGCAATCTGACCTTTCTCTGCCATGATTGTTTCCGTTTCTAACAATGTTTTCATTTGCTGCTTTGCCAGTTTTTTTTTTTTTTTTTCCATTTTTAAGTATATATTTGCAGGGCTTCTTTGTCAAACAAAATGATCTCCACCTTAGAAAAGACCACATGATTCTATTTCCTCCTCATATTTTAGGTTCTAAAAATAACGTCTTTCCTACTTTGATTTATTTTGCCATTTTCACTGGGACACATTCTTTGGGAGAGTGTGTTAACATTTTAGGCTGCACGTGTCAGGAGCTCAGCTCAAAGGAGCTTAAACAAAGCCCAGGGCTTACTTGACAAGCCACATCCCAGGGACCTGGCCTCCAAATCAAGTAAGACCAAAGATGAAACAAAGTGTTTAGTATCTTTCTTACGAAATTCTCTCTCCATAAGGGACCAGCCATCCCTATTTGCCCAGATCTGAGAGGTGTAGGTTGAGGGATGGGGCCTGCAACTTTAGTGACCAGAACCAGACATGTCCTTGGGTAACATGGATGAGTTGGTCTCCCTGTCTTATCTTGGGCAGATTTTCTCCATACAGTGTCAGACAGGCTAGAAATAGCTGCAGCCTTGCTTAGTTTGGGTGGCTAGCTTTTGTGGGAGGAAGGGAAGACCATTTCCTGGCAGTTCTAGGAACACAGATCTGGGAGGGAGGACCTCACATTGGGACTGATTTCCCATTTTCTACGTTCCCATCAGAGTTAAAGCCAAGGGCTGAAACGTGCTGACATATCTTTCTTGGGTTGTTTTCCTGCCCAGAAACTAGAGGCAAAGAGCCAGCCTTGGTTCTGAATGGTAGTGTGGCAGGGTGCAGCACAGGCCTACGGCAGGATGTCTCCTTATCCTTCACCAGAAAGCTGTTCATAGTGTCCTCACTTGGTATTAGAAAGAAAACACCTATGTGGTTTAACAACCTCATATTATAGCTTGGAAATTTATCGTTGTGGGAAAAGCATGACCTCTTCACCATATCATCTTCTGACAGAAAATATTTATTTTTAATATGTATCATTTAATTTGTTTCTTGGAGAATTTTATATATGCATGCAACAATGTATTTTGATCATAATTACCCTCATTCTTCTCGGGGCCACTTTTTACCTCCCTACTTGCTCCCAAATGGGTGGCTTTTTTTTTTTTTTAAAAAAATAACCTATTCAATCTGTGCTTCCCAAACGCCTCTTGCTGGTTGGGGCAATCCACTAGAATGAAGCCAACTTTCCTGGAGCCATGCCCTTAAAAAAAATGGACTCTCCCTCACTCCCTGTCACCAAGAGAGACAAGGAGGAGTTACATATGAATAACTCCTCTGTGATGGGTGGGGCCTGGGAGCCCCTCTCTGATCCATTCTGGGATGCTGACCGGCTTGATCTTGTTCTGGTCTTGTGCAGTCAAGCATAGCTTGTGAATTTATGAGCACAGGTGTCATGTCCCAGATACACTTTCTTTGAAGTCTTTCTGCCTCTTACCTCTGACTCTTATAATTTTTCCACTCTTCCCTCCACAGTAGTCCCCAAGCTTTGCTGGGCAGGTGGGTGATAGAGATGTCTCATTGTGGCAGAGCACCCAATAGATATTTATTCTCTGCTCTTAACAACTTAACCAGTTGTAAGTTTCTGCATTAACCACAATCTACTGTGCTTCTCTGATGAGGTCTGAAAGCTACACTCATTAAAAGAGAAATGCACATTTAGAGACTAGTTTGACACTATGTCAATTTAGCAAATAATAATGAGGTCACCTCTTGGGCCTGTGAGCTCCCCAACAATAGGTTCCGAGCCAGATTTACAGTCCCAGGCATATGTTTCAACCTATGGAATGGGTTAAATCCATCAGAAAATGGTTGGTTACCTCCATAACATTTATGCCAATATTATATCCACGTGTATATCTTGCCATGTCAATCATTGTTGTGGCTCACAAGGGTCACAGCTGGATAGGACTGTTGATGAATCCCCACTCCCATCAGCAGCCTACCTAGCACCTTTTAATACTATGAAAGCTAGCTGGAAGGAAGGAAGCTTCTTGATCCATGTGAACATGGCCTCTCCACTTCCTGTGACTTAAGTGTGACTTTAGCAACAGAGTCGTACCATTAAGCTCTGTAGGCAACCAAGAGCAGTGACAATTACCTGTATTATTTTGAGGGTCTCCAGAATACCCCAGACCAACAACTGAAGGGATGTATCCCACACACTGGGCTTCATATTTGGCAACCTAAATCGGGAGGGATGCTTATGAAGGGATTGGGGTGGGAAAGTTAGGGCAGAGGAAGGTGGGGAGGTACAGCTAACACTGAGAATGCTTGAAGGGCCATATGGAAACATGCTTTATCAGCTTCATAATATTTGCAATATGTATAAATATATATGTCCCTAAATATAAAACATACATGTCTGTACATTTACACACACATACACTGATACATGTGTATGAAATTTTCACAGTGACACTTATTTCTTCCTATGCTGCCAAAAAAATTTTTTTAAATGAAAGAAATAACTTGTCTTAATATAAATATTAAGTATACCTGATAAGAAGGAAAAACAAACACAGCCACATAATAAGCAAGGAAAAGCAAAGTAAAACTTGTGTTAATTTTAAATTAAACTAATTTTATTACTCTTTCACTTAATTATTATAATAACTCCAAGAGCCCAGAATCTTGGTGGCTTTTTCATGTGAGCAATCTAAGAAAGGAAAGGAAATTCACATTTACTGACCATCTGCCAATGGGTCTACATCACCTCTGTTGGTGGGTATTTAAATTAACGCTCTGCAAATGGGAAGGTGTACTCTAAGCAGACGGGTAACAACACTTACCCGTGCTCCGAACACTGAAGGCAGAGGTGCATATACACCTGAGTACTGGAATAAAAGGCATGTGTCACCATTGCCCAGTTAGATTTTTAGAAATTTTTAAATCTTTAAACAAACATAAATGGTATCTTAAACATGGAACTTGACTGCAAACAAAATTTATCTGTATTTTACATACATAGCCTTAGGTAATTTCATGTGATAATTTTAATAATTTGGTGCACAAATTTCCATGGCGAAATTCTGTTTGTGCTGCCTGTATTTAGAATGCTCCAGATTTTAAATGTTTAGACATCTAAGGAGGTGGATGCAGACCTAGAGTTTATTCATGAGTTTAACAAGTAAGGCCCCTGTCTTATGGAGTGACTATTTAAAGGGAAAGTAAGAGAATAAAATGTTTGAAGCTAAGCAAGAGAATTAGAGATTTTGATAAATGCTATAATACAGAAAAGACATTCTTCAGATCTGGTAGGTTACAAAATCTTCTTGGCAGAGATGGCCAACATTTGTAATTCATTTTTGGTCAGGCCTTTTTAGTTTAGTCTTGAGGTTTGGACTTGTAACCTCACTGTTGCTTAATACTAAATAATTTAAAAAGGCTTATATTAATTTTATGTTGACTTAGACATTTTGTTAGCTTTTTATTTTAACTTATTTTTTATTAATTTGTTCAGTCATGTGGCTTGGTATTTTTTTTTTAGAGTAGTATGGTTGTTTTTTGGTTTTAGTTTTTGTTGGCAACTTTGTTGGTATTTTTGTTGTCTTTTTTGGCGATTTTTTTTTTTTTGGCTTTTTTGGGGGGGTTAAGGTTAGAGTTTTTTTAATCTATTCACACTTATTGTCTGTCTTCTGACCAATCAGCTTTTTATTAAACCAGTACAAGGAACAAATAATCCCAATGTAACGGAACATGATCCCACTACAGCATACCTCTGCATCTCCAAGAGAGAGTAGGTCATGCACACTCTTGGGAAGGAAGTCACAGGCAAAGTGAAGAGGGACTGCAGAGATCCTGTTCTGAGAGCATCAGGAAGTAGCAAGTGGGGCTGTGGCAGAGGGGTTGAGGGCAACAGCTGTCTTGAATGTTCCAGCTGTTCATTTTCAGCTTTCCCTTAGACGGACCACAGCCACTGATACACCAGCAATACTTAGTACAAGGGAGGCTTACACTCATGTTATTGACATACACTCAGCTGCATGATGGTTCTTGACTTCTCATGAGGATTGGCGTAAAGATGCCTATTCACTCCCCAAAGGGTCACAGGACACAAGAGAAAGGATTCCAGTCAAGAAGACATGTGGGAAAGGAGCTACTTGCAGGAGATTACTTACAGGAACATGGATGCTGTATCATGGGATAGATAGACTTCTAAAAACTGGGCCCCTGGATTTCCTGTTCAACTTCAGAGACTACAGCTGGGGATCTCTTCTCCTATAGCAATGATTTACTGTTTCTGTAACATCCTAGAAGATCTTTAGAGCTCTGTTAAGTTTTGCTCAGCGGTGGTGGCACTCACGTTTACCCCTTAGCACTTGGGAGGTAGAATCAGGCATATCTCTGAGTTCAAGGCCAGCCTGGGTCTACAGAGTGAGTTCCAGGACAGCCAGGGCTACACAGAGAAACCCTGTCTAAAACAGCAACAGCAAAAAAGTTCTGTAAGTTGCTTATGGGTGTCAGAAGCCTCTAACCCTCCTTCCTCCCTCTGGGAGAGAAGTTTCAATCCTGAGGAAATATCACAGTATGCGTATACTCTTATGTGGATTTATTTACTTATTTCTTCTATTTGAATTCTCACTTTGTAATCCAGATTAGCCTCAGACTCACATTCCACTATTCTCTGCCTCCCAAGTGCTAGCAATATAGATGTGTGTCCATGCCCAAATTTTACATCAATTTAAAGTGGAAGGAATCATCCCACCTGGCCTCCATTCCACTCCGTGAGTCTGGGGTCCAGAGAGTGGCAAGGACTTTATGCTGTGGTGTGTTCCCCAAGAGAATTAATGTTAAAACACGGTGGACATCTGTGGCTAAGGGCCACATGAGAGCCTCAGCAGAAACCAGTTTCTTCATCTGTTGCTCATTAGGAGAAATAACCATCTGGAGCAAGATTAAAGAGGAAGTTGTCTGTGTCGGAATGATGGAAAACCGGCATGTAATCTTAGAACGACAAATTCCCAGGGGATTTCCCCAAAGGGATTATGAATGTTAACATCACTGTTTTCCAGTAATACACCTACTTTGCTGCCTGACCCTTGTGAGGATATATAAACTGCCTTAACGATTCGATTCACTGAATGTATAGAGCAGCTAACAATTGCCAAAGCCAGGGAAAATTCATTATCTTTTTCCGTGCAGTTCAATATTCAGCCCATTGTCCACAATGCAATATGCAGAATTATTCTTCTGGAGTTCTATGGTTGGTGTTGCTGCCTATTTTCTAGAAGCTGTTTTTACTTAAGAAGACAGATAGGGTTTAAAAAAAAATGCTAGGGTGAGATGGCTCCACAGTTAAGAGCACTGGCTGCTCTCCAGTGACCGAGGTTCTGTTCCCAGTACCTGTATGGAGGCTTACAACTGTCTGTGATTCCACGAGATGTCACCTTCTAGCCTCCTTGGCACCAGGCATGCAGATGACGTGCAGACCTGCCTGCAGGCAAAACACTCATACACATAAAATAAGATTTTAAAAACTCAGTAAGTAGAAATAAATCTATCAAAGAGAAAGTCAGAAGCTAGTTGTCTCTGAATAAAGAATTTGCTGTGAAACGTTGAGTTCCAGACCAAGATCATGACAGAGCTGTCATGCTGCCAAATGTGTCAGAGTTCATGGTCTTGCAAATCTCTCGCTGGGAAACTTCCACTGAAGTGGATAACTTTGTTCTCTGTGTATTCTTGATCACTGATTTTTGAAATGACCCTGGGATACCAGCTGAGTTTAGCCTGACTTTTCTCAAAGAAACTGGACAGAAGGAAATTGAGGTTTTGTTGAGCACATTCCTTAATTCTGCTCTTGGTTTCCCGTTTGGCTCTTACGGTTTCTCATATCTTGTCGTTCTTGGCATGGGCAGCACATCTCTAAAACCATGCATAGTTCACCTGCCCCTCCCCTACATTTCTCTTTGCTTTGGGGGTGCCTGCTTCCAATCTCCTACTCATGCTTGCTTGGCAGATGGTCCCTTCCATCTGCCCCTCCCCTTAAACTCATTTCTTTAGTCAGCACCGTTATTCCTGGTGGCCAACTTCTCTCCGGCCAGGACTCACCGTGCCCTCCTCCCTTCTCTCCAGCACATTCTGTGCATCTGCCTGTGAAGGATATCTAGTGAATTCTGAGTTCTCATAATTACCACCCTTAGCCCAGGCACTTCAGACCTCACAAGCTGACTGCCTTCTGACCCATCCAGGTGGTCTCTGGCCTGTACGCCCCTTCACACGCTCTGGACACACTTTGATCAAGGCATAACTCTGACAAAAACATTAGTTGATGCTAAAAGTTTCTGTAAGTTGTCATGTGGGTAATCTGGACTTCTCAGGAGAGAGGCTCCAGCATCCTGGAAGTTCAGTCTGTTTATCAGATAGAGTTGGACAGGGATGTGGGGTTATTGCATACCGCCGAACAAAGAGACAGGGTTATTAATAGAGCTAAACAGGAGGTAGGGTTGTTATATACAACCCTAGGAGGCTCAGTTAGATAGCTTGGCTGGAGCCATCTCTGCAAAGAAACAGTCTTTAGGCCATAAACATCCGAGGAGGGAAAAGTGGATATTTTCTGCACACGCTGTTGACATTGCACTCAGACCTTTGGAGGGCTTTGGCATCTCTTGCCGCTCCTGTGGGGCTCATGAGTTAGTCCCTGACATTGCTGTGCCCATGTCAAACAATACACATTCACTCAGGACTTTACTTACTTCCCACACCAGTTATGATAGAAAAGGATTCTGTAAATAAACCCCTCCTTCTATAAGGTGCCTTGGTCAGAGTACTTTATCACAGCAATAAAGAAGTAGCTAATGCAGTGTGCTTACCTACTAAGCCACACTGTGCAGTGAAGAAGCAAAAAAAAAAAAAAAAAAAAAAAAAAGAGCAGTTTGTGGCAAATCAAAGGCTAGAGTTTCAAAGACCACATTTGAGTTGTAAGCCTCTCTTTCTCCTGGGGTTAACCTCCCATGAAATTAGGAAATGACCTTGCTGAAAAGTTTGCTGTCAAAAGAGTATCTCTCAGCATTGGGCGGTGGGGGATGTCCTGAATAATATTGAGATTATTGCTGTTGATTGGCCATTTGGATTGATTATCTAAGGGATATCTGAGGCCAAATTTTATCAAAAATTTAAATTAATTTGGGGTCTTTCAGTTGGGTGCCAGATGGAGATGCTGGAGGTTTTCTAAGAGGCATCCCAAAGGGGAATGAGGGGGTTAGAAAAGCAGTTCACATGAATGAGGAGAAGTGTAGAGGAAAAATATCACTGCAGCTTGTAATCAAGAGTCTCTCCAGGACTTAGGGTAGACCGGAGGAAGACACACGCTGTTCAGTGGGTCAGCACCATGTTCAACAAAAAAGAAGCCAATGGCTAAAGAAGACTTGGTACGTAGGACCAGGGCCTTGGAGTGAAGTCAAAAGGTGAAAACCAAGCTCAAGAATGAAGTTTTACCCAAGGGAAAGGATCAGGAGTGGGGTGGGTGAAGAGGGCCGACCATGGTCTTCAAGACCATGACTGAGGCACCTTTGCCTCCTAGTACCACAGGTCACTTCCTTGGACTCGGGTACGTTTACACTGGCTTAGAGGAAGCACTTACCAGAGACATTGATGGATAGAGGGCCAAGCAATTGATGAGCTAGAAGGTGGGCCAATGGGACCAATGAAAAGATTGGGAAAGAGTATCTCGGCAATAGGGGCTAGAGAATGCCACAAAAATCACACCACAAAAACAGACCTCATGCAAGAGATGTACTGGGGAGGGGTATGCAAAATGGCTGCCTCTGGGCAATGACACAGGACAGGACAGGCCACGATGGCAGGCTTTATAGGGTATGGAGCATGTACATAAAGAAGAACACATTGCATTGGCTGTTGGTAATGTCTGGATATTGGGTCATTGGTGCTGAGTCATTGAAGGTGGGGTGGGGGATGGGGGAACTCTAAAGAACCTGGTTTCAGAATGTGGACAAAGAACTTTGGGCCATTCACAGAATTCCCAGCACTTGCTGTCATTTGGTGCACCTCTGCCCTAAACCCTGAGTCTTACAGCAGACAATTGTCAACCTTAGAAAGCTTTCTGCAAGTGAAGCAAATTTGCATTCATTGCTTTTTCTTTTTCCATACTGACAAAGTGAGCTTGGGCTCACAGAAATTTGCCTGCTTCAGCCTCTGGAGGTCTGGAAGTATGCATTGTAGTGTGTTCAATGTGGGCATGCATGGTGATGAATACTGGAGTTCTGGGGGCATGTGTATACATCATTGTGCCTACTTGGAACAAGAACTGAAACAGGTTGTGTGTGTGTATGCGTGCCCATGCGTCATCCTGCTCCCACAACTCACTAGTTTGGAGAAATGTGAAGAAGGGTTACTTGTTGAGTGATGTAGACACAATGCCATTTGGCCTTTCCCCATTCTTGCCAGTGGTTTGAGGTTCTCTTTCCCTTTCGTTCTTAGTACTCCACAATCAGGAGTACCTACCCGGTAGTGACTCTCAATCTGGCAGAGGGGACCCTTTCTTCATGGTTTGCCCAAAGCTTACCCGGTTATAGCACTGAGCATGACATGTTCTTTGAATTCTTGCAGTCCTGAACAAACAGGGACATGTTAGCATTTAGACCCGCCCAGCATCATCCTATGTAAAGTCCCCTTTAAGAAAAGATCCATCTCCTTCTCTCTGAGTCTCTGGCCACAAGGTTGCTTGCACATCCTCTCTTCTTTTCTTCTTTCTTCTCTTCCTCCTCCTCTTCTTCTTCCAGCTCCTGCCTATTTTCTTCTTCTTCCTCCTTCCCTTTCCCAACCTTCATAAAATTTTCCATGTAAGTGTCTCTTGCATGGTGTCTTTCCAGACTCCTGACTGCCATGTCTACATGACGGGTCTCTTTCTCACCCACTGTGGGGCCCCTAGGTTTCAACCCACCAACGTCTTTCTCCCACCTTTTTGAAAACACATCAGGGATACTTGGTCACTCTGAGACTCCTTGGCCCCTTTCTTACTCACCTCCCTCCCCACCCAGGCATATCAAAATCAAGAATTAGAGACTCAAGGAGTAGCCCAGTTGCTAGAGTACCTGTTTAATATGCACAACTCCCTGGGTTTGATCTCTAGTGCTGTATAAACTACCTGCAATCCCAGGTGGAGACTGGAGGATCAGAAATTCAAAGTCATCTTCAGCTACATAGTTTCAGACCAGAATCAGTACCTCAAATATCTCTGTTCTTTCTCATGCAGGTCAGTAGCTCCTGTCAGTACAGATAGGCAGTCTTCCAGACTTTTAAGAGCACATTCTGACAAAATGAGCAAATGGTGCTCAATACAGCTTCAGTCTTAGGAAAAGCAATATTATAGATTAAGTTTATTTCAAATATTAGTGACTTCAAGTATAGCAACTATAAAGCTGGAATAAGTGCTCATCTTAAGAAAGAAAGAGGGGGAGGGAGAGAGGAGAGGAGAGGAGGGGAGGGGAGGGGAGGGGAGGGGAGAGAAGAGAAAAGAGAGAAGAGAAGAGAAGAGAAGAGAAGAGAAGAGAAGAGAAGAGAAGAGAAGAGAAGAGAAGAGAAGAGAAGAAGAAAAATTGTGATTTAAAATCTCTGTTCCCTGGACCACACATTGAAACTAAAGCCAGTTCATCCAGGGAGCAGCAGATGCAGAATTGTGGTACCAGTGCAGGACATATCTTGCAGGCAGGTTTGTGTCAACTATAATTTCCAAGGGAGCAGAAGAAAAAGCTGAATTTGGTAATTTGTTCAAGAACTCTGTCCTAACAAACTGTCTAAACTCAAGCAAACCTCAGACTCTGTTGAAAAACAGTAGATTGGGCAAACTAAAAATAAATTAAAAATCTCAAGAATTATTTAAAGTATAAGTTGGAGCAAACAACTTGTTTTGTTTCCATTTATTTTAGAATGTCCTAACAATGAGATCTTCAAGAGACTTCCTGCAGCTGCTTTGTTGCAAAATGTCATGTCTTTCAGTCTGGTCAGAGTTTGATGGAGACTTCAGCTTTTGGGAGTTAGAGATTCAGTTCCCAGCACCAGTACTGTAAAACACATAAACAAACCCAATTAACCAAACCCTTGTGGGGCTGGGAACCATTTGGAAGTAGTTGGTGTGAGAAAAGACCCCCAAGAACATGGTTGAGCGGGGAGACTTATCTCATGAACTTTTTTCCCCAAAGGAGACACTGGAGATCAGAAAAGGTTGTTTCAAAAGACAAACAGTTGTTCATGCTGTTCGTTGAAATGAAACCAAATAGCCACATATAAAATATAGGGTTGAGGTTTCCTATTTTCTGCTGGGTTTGGTTTTTGCTTAGGTAGGGTTACAGCCGGCAAACAGAGCAAACACTGCTACCCACTGTTGCTGGCTAAGGAAGCTAAAAGGTGTGTCTGAAAGAGTGAGCCAGGCAGATGGGATTATAGGGAGAGAAGACACAGGTGGCTTATTAGTCAGATGCTGTCACTGTTCTCCTTGACTTTTTCTTTTTTAACTGGAAGATTTAGCCGAGCATGAAGGCATACACCACTTGTAATCCCAGCACTTGTTTGAGGGAGGAACCAGTCAAGAGGATCAGGAGTTCAAGGCCAACCTAGGCTACATGAGATCCTGGCTCGAAAAATAACACTCCCTCTCCAACTGAATTTAATAATAGAGGGGCTAGAGAGATGGCTCAGTGGTTAAAAGCACTGACTGCTCTTCCAGAGGACCGGGGTTCAATTCCCAGCACCCACATGGTAGCTCACAACTGTCTGTAGTTCCAGTTCTAGGCAAACATCAAGACAAATAAATAAATAAGTTTTTTAAAACCTTAATAATAGAGAAACCAAGGCACATGGGAGCAGCAAATGTTCCCATGTTGCACAACTGAGCCACCACACTGTATTGTACATGCTTATTTCAATCTTGTAATAATCCTATAAGGCTAACTGTGAGTTCTTTTTTATGAATAAAATCCTATATATGTGTGCTTTGCTTGCATATGTGGTCCTTGCAGATGCCAGAAGATGGTGCTAGATCCCTTGCGGCTGTAGTTACCAGTAGCTGTGGCTTGACTTGGTATATGGGCCCTAGGAATAGAACCTGGGTCCTCTCTCTGTAAGAACAGTAAGTGCTCCTAGCTACTGAACCATCCTCCAGCCCCATTCACCTGTACTTTTTATGTCTATTTCATAGAAGACGAAGAAAGGAAACTGAGGCATATAGGAACATTCACCATAATGACATCAGACTCTGCTCTTACATGTCTAGGGCTAGCCAAACGAACTTGTCTGTTCTGGATTCTTCTGCTAGTCTCTTAGAAACCAGGGATGGATGGGGCCGGGGGATGTGTATGCAAGTGTTCTAGCTCCCACTGGCCCATTTCATATCCATAGTGCTGGAGCATCTGCTATCTACACCCTACACATGAGGAACTTGAGGTTAGAAGTGTCAGTTATTTGTCAAAACTCTTCCTAAGTCCATCACTGGGCCTTGTCAAACAGAGTAGATAAAAGGGCTTCCCCGTTTATATAAAGATTATCAAGGTTTCCATCACTCCATACTTCCTCTTGGGGAAAGACACAGATGTTGCAATGGATTTCAGCAGCAGTTAAGTGGCAGTATTCAGCCTGAGAGGTTGAATAAGAAATTTAGGGCAGAGATTAGCCTGAGACCTCCTGTGGTCTCACTCTGGTCTGTTTTAGTATTGTCTACGGTTTCTTCCTCATCCTTCCTCTTTTTTTGTTTTAGTTGGCTTGTTTTCAAAACAAGGTTTCTCTGTGTACCCCTGGCTGTCTTGGAGGTCACTGTGTAGACCAGACTCATCTCCTACTCATAGAGAATCATCTGCTCTGCCTCCTGAGTGCTGGGACTAAAGGCATGTGCTTCTATACCTGGCGTCAGTTTTTTTCCTTTTTAAGATTTTTTTTAAAATTTATTTTTTGTGTATGAGTATTTTGCTTGCATGTATGCCTGTGTACCATGTGTGTGCCTGATGTCTGTGGGGGCCAGAAGAAGGTATTAGATTCCCTAGAATGGGGTTACAGGTGGTTGGGAGCTGCCATGTGGGTGCTGGAAATAGAACCCAGATCTTCTTTCTGCAAGGATACCCCTTGTGAACCACTGAGCCATCTGTCCAATCCCAGTTGGATTTTCTGTAGACCAGATTGGTCTTGAACTCAGAGATCTGTCTGCCTCCCAAATGCGGGGATGAGAGGTGTGCACCCCCACCTGCGGCCTGGTTTGATTTCCAGCCAGTTGAGAACAGCATCAAAAGACTAGACTGCTACAAGACAGGAAGAATTGTGTTACTTTTGAATTTCAGTATTCACACACCAGAGCTTTGCCTGGAAACAGTCTCAGTATGACTTAGTTCCGTCTGTGCAGCAGTGTGCAGTAACAGCAAGAAAATGAATGAGTGAGCTATCCACAAGCTTAAACTATACCTGGCCCTTGCAGAAAACCCTAACCTAACCCTAACCCTACCGATAGATACAGTATGATACTGGGATTTTTGAAAAAAAAAAGTTGGATCACAATTGTGAGTTTCTAGACAACACAAGTCTACCCTCTTAAGCACAAAATGATGAGTTAAAACATGTCGCAGGGCTGATGAGCATCTCAACAGCACAGTGTTTCCCTAGCGTGCTCAGTACTGCGCACACAAGAAATGATTAAATATGTTTCAAACCTGTGGCATTTTTTTGCTGTTTTAAAAACAGACTTAAGATTTATATAAGATTTCTCTTATATAAAACACTATAGGGTTTCTGGGGACATATAGCTCAGTTGATAGGGTGCTTGCTCAGGCAAAGTTGGCTCATGTCTGTACTCCAAACCCTTAGAAGATAAAAGCAAAAGCATTAGAAATAAGAAGTTAATCTTTGGCCATATAGTGAGTTCAAGGTCATCCTGGGATACAGGAGACTCTGTCTTGAAAACAAAAACAGCAGTAATGACAAAAATGTGGGGGGGTCCCATATCCTATGCAGGGAGACTCTGGCGTGGACTTTTCAGAAGATGGTCTATGAATTCCTGATAGGGAGAGTTGATGAATATGGTATGAACTTTCTTTTTTTTTTAATTTATTTTTATTTTATGTGAAATGGTGTTTTGCCTGCATGTATAACTAACTGAGACAGTTATTAGCTGCCATGTGGGTGCTGGGAATCGAACTCAGGTCCTCCGGAAGAATAGTCAGTGCTCTTAACTGCTGAGCCATCTCTCCAGTCCCTGATATGGACTTTCTAGAGGTCATGTAGCTACATGTCTTAGAGATAGCATCAGAAGTGGCCTCAGTGAAGTCACCCAGGTGGTAGAGCATCCTCAGTTGAAGTGAAGCAGTCGTTCAAACCAGCATCATCTTTTTGGGCACAGAGGAGAAGGAAGGGAAGTGTAGCTCTGATTCTAAAACTCAAAGCCAGATATCAGGGTAAATGTCTTAAGGTCAGAGACACAAAGGAGCCAGCCACAGCCACACTCTTACCTTGCCAACTCCTGAACCGGAGGGAGAGATCCTATCTACAAAACCTCAATGCAGTAAGATCCGGTCTCCACCTCTTTAGTACTGGGATTAAAGGTGAGAGCCACCACCTCCTGGTTCTGTTGAACTCCTGATCTTCCTGCTTTCTCCTCCCAAGTGCTGGGATTAAAGGTGTGCCACCACTACCTGTCCTCTGTAGTTAACTAGTGGCTGGCTCTGCAGTCTGATCTTCTGGAAAGCTATTTGCTAGAGCACAAACAAGATATCACCACAGGGAAGCAGTACCGAGAGATCTGCCACATGCCACAGGATGGTATGGGACATCATGACCCTGTCATCTTAGCAGCCTGTCTGCACAGGGTCAGAGGAGAGCTTGGCAAAGGTGGAGTGGTCAATATCAAGCCCATCATGTTTCCAATAGTGACAAAATCTTGAACTCATCTAAAGGCTAATATGAATCTACTTCATATTAGATTCACTCTTGAGGGATGCACACAGGAAAGAGCCAAGTAATCTTGGACTTCTTGATGGACATAGGGAAAAGACTGACCTTTCCCAGGGATTTGTTCTTTATATCCTTGACTCATCATCCCACTTTGGTGATGGGAGGTCATTCCCTGTCTTCATTTCTGCCTTCATTAACCCTGTGATCTGGCCCCAGGCTGGGACCACAGTCCAGGAAGCCAACATGGTCCCCTGAGGCCACTGTTGAAGCCTCTGTAGCCTTTCAAATATAGGTCCCTGGAGCATCAGCTATTTGCTGTTTTCTCAGAAAAGAAGAAAGCCACTTTTCAAACAGAATGTGCTGACTATATGTCTGTTAGTTTGTATTTTTATTTTAGCCTCTGTAGTCTGCTTATTTTCAGAGGCACATCTGGCATTGAGCTAGACTTGCTGGCATTGAGCTTCATGGCTTTCAAGACCTGCCATAGCTACTAATTTACCTAACTTTGTAAAGACTTGAGGTGTTGTAACAAGACAGGCATTGAAAGGAGACATGGGAATGGTACACAATTGCAATCTCAGGCCTCAGGAGATTGAGACAGGAGCATTGCTGAGGGTTGGAGGACAGCCTGGATTACCTAAGTGAATTCAAAGCCAGTATTGGTACATAAACAGAGCCTAATAAAAAGATGGGTCCTGAGCTGTACCATGATGGCTTTTTGGAATTCAGATGACCTCATCAGATTTTGAACCTGTTTCATTCTTGGACCATTACCTGTTGGTCACAATAGGGGGCCTCTGTTTGTTGGTTCCACATCCTTGCTTGGCTCTGAGAAAGTTTATTATGATGATGTAACAGAGTCAATTAGTCCAGCTTTCAAAGAGATTAATACTAATATTGCCTGAGTTTTGGTGTGTAATGGGAAGTGGTAAAAGCATCATCCTGAGGACCAAGTGCAGTGGTGTGTGTGTGTGTGTGTGTGTGTGTGTGTGTGTGTGGTGTATGGACTTTGATTTAAAAATTTGTTAATTGTTTAATAGCAATTTAAAAGTGGTGAACTGTTCTGATATAAGCCATATTTTTCTCATGTTTTGGAAATCAGAAGAGCTGGCAGCACCAGGTCCCTGGTTCAGTGTGCTATTAGTCGCTAGCATGGCAAGAGAGATGCTTGTTTTGGGAGGAAAGGGGGTGCAGGTTCTCATTCTCTCCCCACCATCACCTCCCTCTTCATATGTCCACACACCTTGGCCAGGCAGTAACTGAGTCGGTCAGCTCACTGCCAGCCTGGCCTTCCTCCACCAGCTCCATGCTCTCATTTCCATGCATGGGAGAGCAGCAAGCCTACTCACAACTTCTGATCATTGTATTGGTAACTGGAGGGGTTTTCTGTTTACTTTCTGACCTCCCTTTGGGCTGAAGAGTTAGAAGTTTTTGGACAGACACAACGGAAGCCTTCCATAAAGGACTGGATGGTGTGATCTTGCTGGAGCCCAGAGGACTCAATCAGACCATTCCTGTGGGAGCTCCCTTGAATGAACAAGGGCAGACAGGATTCAGCCCATACCTGGGATAGGGCTGGGAACAGTCCTTGTGCACGGGAGGGCAGCCATAATAAAAACTTAATTTTACCTTGCAGTGTAACCATTGCAAGGTGATACAGGGCTCCTAACAAAGAAATACCCGTAATTAAGCAATGAAATTGGGAAATACTCCGATGTGATTCTATATGATATGGGAGTGTGCTAAGTGACAATACTGTGCCCTGCATATGCAAATATTTTATCAGTTAATAAATAAATAGGCAAGCATCACCTTGGTTCTATAGCCAAGAATCACACTCAGACTCCCAATCCTGTTCTGCTCTCATTAACTGGAAGGAAAGCGGCTGCAAAGTTAATGAGAAGTCATTGCAAACCGGATGGTCCTATGTCAGCCTCCTCTGATTGTTCAGTTCTTTGTTGGTGTGTGGGTGCAACCATGTGTGCTGTTAGTCATCTTCTGTCTTGTTTTTGTGACCATAAAGTTTATCCTGAGCCACAGAGAGGCAGGATACAAAATGTTCGCTTGAGGACAGTTTTTAGTAGCTATAGCCAACTAGAGTAAACGGAGTAGAAATAATGCCCATGCTGTGAGTGAATAGCTCAGCTCTCCCAATCATTTGCTGGAAGAAAAATACCTGTGCGGTTACCACAGAGACCAGGCAAAACAAACCTGCTGCTTAGGCTAGTCAATGAAAAGACATCCCAGATTCCTGCCAGTCCCTTCATCAGAGCCAGGGCAGACATGCCAGCACAAGGTACAGAAGTGTTGATGAGGTTTGGTTTTGGTGGTGGTTATGGTGGCTCCATACCTTGGCTTTAAACCATAAATAGTGTGGCAACACTCTATTCACTACCCCCAACTCCTGCCAAAGTACAGTCTCTTGAGAATGAATTTTTGAGTTCGCTTTTCTTTGGCATCTACCGGCAGGCACTCTCTTTGTTAAATCAGTTTGGGACTAAGGGCAAGGGCAAAATTCGAACCTCCAGTTTCTCCTCTGCCATCAGCCACTGCCCAGCCAAGGACATATTTTGTATAAACAAATGAAGCCATGAGAATGGTCTATACAGATTTTCCCTTTATATAGCTCTGTCTCCCCTTCCCATTACATTTCTCCTGAGCCAAACTGGGGATGTAAATGTTAAAGAAAATGGGTCTTGTTTAGTTGGTTTTGTGTGTGTGTTTGCTTGAGATAAGCTTGCTCTATGTAACTTTAACAGTCTTGGAACCTTTCTATATAAACCAGGCTGCTCTCAAACTCATAGAAATCCTCTGCCTCCCAAGTGCTGGGATTAAAGGACTTCAGCACTGTGCCCGTCTTAATTGATTTCCTGAGACAGGATCTCATTTGTAGCCTACACTAGCCTAGAGTTTGGAATTTGCACTCTTCCTGTCTCAGCCTCCCAAGTGCTTCCGTTACAGGAATGCACTGCCACACACTGTTCAGCTTAAGGTGTGAGTTTGGGGTATTAGTTAACCCACTTTAAAGTCTCAAGGTAAATATTTTTCTTTTACATTATTTTTTAAAAGAGTTATTAATATTTATTATGTATACAGTATACAGAAGAGGGTACCAGATATCATTATAGATGGTTGTGAGCCACCATGTGGTTGCTGGGAATTGAACTCAGGACCTCTGGAAGAACAGTCAGTGCTGTTAACCTCTGAGCCATCTCTCCAGCCCCTTCTTTTACATTATTAAGAGCAAAAATCAAACTATCAGTTCATTAGCAGGATCAGAAGTATAGACTACTTTTCAAAGAGTAACAAAACAACACTGTCTGAATCCCCACTCAGACGGGATTGAGAGGTAATGAACAGGAGGCATCTCATTTAAGAGAACTGGACTGGAGCTAGGTATTCATTTGGCATTTCATAGAGGAAGAGCCTGGTGCTTCCAGAGGCAACCTGGAGCTACTGCTGAAGTCTTCCATCTTCCTTCTGCCTAGAAATAGTCACAGAACCAGCATTGGTCCTCCAGAGCACTGGACGTTCTCTATGGAGACCACAAGGTACACAGGTAAGCTAAGAGAATTCCGAGCCTTGTAACCAGACCTGCTCTTCCTCTTCCTGATTTCCCTGAGTCACAATGATTGGTACTTCCAGGAATTTTACAATGGCCCAGAAAGCATTTGTTTTTTCTTCAGAGTCCAGGAAGCAGCAGAGTAGGGTGGGTGGAAATGACACTAGAGAATCCCAGGAGTTTTATAAAATGGCCACAAGTGCAATGGCATCCTGCTCTTAAAAAAGACTCGATGGCTAGTTGCTCGAATATTGCAAATAATATTGTGTTGACAGTTCAAGACATCTGAAGCTCCATGTGAAACAGAAACCCGTGGCTATCACATTTCGCCACAGTATGTCGTTCAGCTCAGACCCTCTGATATGAGAAGTCACCTTCAAATTGTGTCCCACGGTTTGACTCTTAGTTCCCCCTTCTCGTAGTCTGAGTAGGCATAGCGTTTAGCAATGATTTAATCCAGCACAGCTCATCACAAAGCTCCCTCCCCCGCGCTGATTAGACGAGTTGCAGTGCCCTCCCCACCTGCCTCTGTCCAGCGGCAATGATAACACTGAAATGAAAAAATAAAAAAATAAAATGGAAAGACGAGAAATACCTAGGAGCCGTTGCCCTAAGGCTGGCTAGCAAACAGACCCGCCTCTTCTGGAAGACCTGGAGCGTAAGTGAGAAGAGAGCAGTTTAGAAAGAAGGAGGGGAGGTGGGTGGAGTTGATGCTTGAGAAAGTCGGTTCCTGGCCCCATCACTGGGTTCCAGAACGCAGCTCGCTGCTCACTTGGGAGGCACCTCTTGCTTTTCCTGTGCAAATGAAGAGGCTTCCCAGTGGCTGGGCGGGGCTGAGCTCCTGCTGGCGGGGATTTGGCAGCTAGGGGCTTCAGACGTCTGATGCGAGCGTCCGGTGGGAAAGCTGCGCGTCTCCAGCCCATCCCGGAGGATGGACCAGACTTAGAAGCACTGGAGACCGGCGCCTGGAGACCTGGGAAGCCCGCAACTCTGCGGGAGAAGCCGGGGAATCTGGGAGGGGCCAGATCCGCTTCTTGCTCCTGGGCTTTCAGAACTGTGATCGCTTCTCAGTTAATTCTTCCCGCCCGGAACTGAAAATAATGAACCTGTGGATGAGCAGCGTTTTTGCTTTCACTGCACTCAGCGTGGTGATTATTGTGGTCTTTTATAACAGCCAGCTAAGTCCGTCCAACCTCTACCAGCTGTTCAACAGCTCCAGCGAAAAGACGTCCATCGTCGCCTGTGATTCCGGCTTCCAAAATCATTCGTTCATGGTGGGGAGCACATTGCCACATCCTTTGGGAAGAATCTCTTGCCAACAGTACCTGACCCACAGCCACTATATCACCAGACCTCTGTCCGAAGAAGAAGCTGCCTTCCCCCTGGCCTACACCATGGTGATCCACAAAGACTTCAATACTTTTGAAAGGCTCTTCAGGGCCATTTACGCGCCTCAGAATGTCTACTGCGTGCACGTGGATGAAAAAGCCCCCGAGAAGTTTAAAAAAGCGGTGCAGCAGTTACTTGAGTGCTTCCCGAACACTTTTCTGGCTTCTGAGACTAAGAAGGTGGTCTATGGTGGCTTCTCCCGTCTCCAGGCTGACCTGAACTGCATGAAAGATCTGTTGGCCTCCAAGGTCCCCTGGAAATATGTTCTTAACACCTGTGGGCAGGACTTCCCCTTGAAAACCAACAAGGAAATAGTTCAGTATCTGAAAAGACTTAAGGGGAAAAACATCACCCCAGGGGTGCTGCCTCCAAAGCATGCAGTTGTAAGGACTAAATATGTCTTCCAAGAACATAGAGGCAAAGGCAAATTTTTTATGAAAAGAACAAATATTTTGAAAGCTCCACCTCCACACCAGCTGACCATCTACTTTGGCACAGCCTATGTGGCCCTCACCAAAGACTTTATCAGCTTTGTCATGAAAGATAAAAGGGCCATTGATCTCTTAGAGTGGTCTAAAGATACCTATAGCCCCGATGAACATTTTTGGGTGACACTCAATAGGATTCCAGGTCAGTGCCAAATTGTCATTGTCAGTTTTTCTTTAAAGTGCATATTTACTCCTTATTTTCAGATTGCAAATGTTTGTCTGGGTGGATGTCAGAACAGCTTGTGGGAGGCATTCTCGTCTTTGATCATATGGGCCCCAAGGATTGAGCTCAGTCATCAGGCTCGTTGACATGTCTCTTTACCTGCCCATCCATTTCAGTGGCCCTATTGCTACCTGTTACTGACTTCTAAGAACTCATTCATTTAAGTTACTTGAAAAAAAAATTAAATTATTGAAAATGGTAAAGTTTGATTGCTTTTAGTGACAGTTTTGTGCTGGCTCTGTGACCACGAAGCAGTGACCTAAGGGGTATCTCAGTAACTGGCAAAACTGGTTATACTTTCTACTGTGTGTTAGATGGGCATTGGAGTTTCACCACATCTTTGGAATTAACACTGCTCATAGTCCGTGATAAGGACTGAAGTCTTAAGTGCTGACAGATGGAATTTTAAGTAAGCATTCTAGAACACGAGGTGAAACAGGCCATATTTCTGTCTGATGGAAGTTAGCAAATTTCATGCAACATTGTGGGCGGGGCCTCTTTGGATGTTCCCAAACCATCACTCTGATTCACTCTGCTGTTGAACAAACCTAACTGGCATTTTGCTGCTGGAGGTGAGGGTGATGAAGTAGGGACGTACACACGGGAGTGCTTGTGGCTGGAGCTGGTCTAATAGAATCTTCAACTTCCAGGTTTCAGTGTTTTCCTAGTGGCAATTCCTGTTGATATAGCCTTGAGCTTTCACCCAGAGGAAGTCTTTTTGATGGTTTGTGGTAACTGGGAAACGGAGTCAAGGTTTGCCAGGCAGCTGATGACACTAACAAACTTCTTCTTTGATTCAGGCCTGGGCAGCCTTTTCAAAATTGTTTCCCCTAAGTTGTGTGAGCAGCAATGGGAATGTCCCTATATACTAGTTTCCAGTATAGCACTGGCTGGCTGGCTGTGGGTGCCAGTTCTAAGGTGGCCCTATGCTTGCCATTCTTGGAATAGCTCTTGGCCTTCTGAGTGGCAGCCTTATCTTTGGCACATTTTTTTGAGCACCGTTGGGAGCTACCTTCATGCTACTAGACTCAAAGCAGACATATTTAGATCTCTGATAATTCAGCATTCCTAATAGCTGAACTGTAGCGAGAAATCAAAAACTATATATATAAACAATCAAACAAAACATAGTTAACTAAAAAAAAATTCCAAAAATAAACCTTCAAAAAAAAAAAACCAAAACAAAAAGTCATCATTCTCTCACAAAAGTTCCCCAACCAAATACACAGTTCGCTCCAGCTGCCCAAAAATTCAAACATACAACATAAAAATAAAAAATCTTCCTTAAAAAAGCTCCAACACACTACAACCTCATCCTGTCATCTTCTCCTAAAACCAACTCTATTTTATAAACTATTTTCTCCAAATAAACCCTATTTAAAACATATCTCAAAACAAATTTTTACCACAATACTGAACTAGAAGGCTAGCCACAGAATTCTCCTTAGAAGGAGAAAGTAGACAAGCCTGGTGGCTAGGGACAGACATATAGGCTGTCCCATGAGACTATTTCAGACATGCCAAATTTTCAGGTCACAAAGATTCATAGGAGTGAGCCAACAGTTGTTATGGTGCATTAGTAACTTTGTTCTGCTCACTTCTTTTGTTTAAAAAATGTTTTATTTTGTTATTATTGTGTTTATACTAATGTGTATGTGGGCCCATGTTTGGAGGGCAGAGGACAGCTTTGTGGAGTTCTTTTCTAGGGACTGAGCTCAGATTATCGTGCACATGGACCTGCGGAGCTATCTAGCCAGTCTAATCTATTCCTATGTAAAACCTATGTAAATATTCTGCACGTGGTGTCTGGTATTGTTTTTGTTGGTGCTCTTGGTGCCAGATGTTAGGTTCACCTTTATTACCTCCGTGTGCCTGTGAGTGGAACCTTAGATTGGAGCAGTGCTTTTGTTTATGTGGGTCTCACAGTTGATCCCACAAGCTGGGATCTGGCCCTAGAGTCAAGTAGCCTGAAGTTTCAGCTATTTTTGTTGCAGCTGGAAAAGGAGGAATAATCATTTATTCTTCCCTGTGGATCAGAAAGAAATGTCCTATCACAAAGGACAAAGGATTAGGGAAAATGAGGACTGTAGAAGTAAGCTGTCTGACCTGGAAATAAGGTTAGCAAGGGCGCGTGTGTGTGTGTGTGTGTGTGTGTGTGTGTGTGTGTGTGTGTGTGTGTGTGTGTCTTGTCTGTGCCTATGTGTGTTGGAAGGCAGTTAACACATGGGGCTTTTTTGGGCCACTGTGTTAATCAGAGTCATAGGTATCTATTTGGAATTAAGAATCACCACCCCTACAGGCTGCTGTGCCAGCTCCCTTGTGTCCCCTGAAGCATGCTTTGGACTGGCTCTTCTCTAAGCCAGCCAGTGGATATGGGGAGTGTCCATCAGTGGATATTCTCAGGGGCTGCGAGTGGGTCCTGCAATTTGGTCAAGACAACGGTTCATAATCACAGTGGCAATATGAGAAATGAGGCTTACCCTTTCGCCATGTCCTTTGCCTTTTCCTCATCACTGTGGTGTGTGAGCCTGACTTCATGCATCACTGTATCCTCTTAATAGACCTTCAGGATCAAGAATCAAGAACAAGGTTGGCCAGTTCCCTACTGGATTCCAATGCTCTGTGTCTCTCATTGATGATCCACCCCTTATCTACACCCCAGCCCCCACAGTGACTTCAGATGAAAATGTAATCCAACTGGTTATGATTCTGAAAGGAGATATTAGAAGCTAAGCAGTGGGTTTATGAGGAATCTCACATGAGATAACTGACACATGGAGTTAAGCTGTAACAAGTCATTGTTAATTCACCACATCTAGCCGGCCTTGGCACCACAATGCACACAGAGAACACTCCTCAGGGAGAAGGATTCTTTGTCTCTGTGCTCTGCATCTGTAGATTGCTTCCGTAATAAATACGGGAGATTTCCTTCCTTCCTCAGCCCTTTCTTTCCTTCCTTCCTTCTTTCTTTCTTTTCTTTCTTTTTTCCTTCCTTCCTCCCCCCTTCCTCCCCCTCCATCTCTCTTTCTTCCTTTCTTCCTATTTTTATTCATTTATTTTGAGACAATTTGATGTAGTGCAGGCTGGTTTTAAATTTGTTTGGCCTGGTGATGACCATGGACTCTTGATTCTTCTTTTACCAGAGGCTGGGATTGCAGACTTCTAATTTAAGCCTGCTTTATGAGGTGCTAGGGACCGAACCCAGGGCCTGGTGTATGTGAGGCAGCACTCTGACCAGCCAGGCTACATCCCCAGCCCCAGGAGATATTTGCAAAAAAGAAAGAAAATGAAGTGTCTTGAGGACTTCACTCTCACACAGACTGGAAAAGAACTTTCCAAGTCATACGCTATAGCATACACATGCCATGGCACGTCAGATGACAGAATTAGCTCTCTTCTACCATGTGTGTCCTGGGGATTGGAGCATGAGTTATCAGGCCTGGCAGCAAGCACCTTTCAGTGAGCTGGGTTGATTACAGTTTTAGACATCAACAGCTTCTTCAGTTCACTATAAAAGGCCCTGTTCCATGTGCTGAGGGCGAAGCCAGAAGCAGACACAACTCCACATGGTTAAGTTTGTGGGGTTGAATGAATGATCAAGTGTCTATGGTTGTTTTGATTTGGAACTAATTTCCCCCACCTTAACCCTTCAAATTTCTTTGCTTTTCTTTTTATAGGGTGGGGGGGACTGGAGTTTGTTGTTGGTTTGGGTTTTGTTTGTTGTTATTTCCTTTAAATATCTTTCTCTTTTTAACATATTGAGCTGAAGAGATGGTTTCAAGATTAAGAACGCTGGTTGCTCTTTTAGGGGTTCAACTACCAACACTCAAAAGGTGGCTCACAATCATTTATAGCTGTGGTCCCATGGGATCAGATGACCTCTTCTGGTGTGCAAATAGATGTATATGTAGACACAAGATCCATATACATAGTAAATAAATCATATATATATATATGGCTCGGCTTTAAAAAATAGGAGGAACCAAAGGTGTAGCTTGGGAACTCGACTACATGCTCAACATACACAAGGTCTTGGGTTCAATTCTCAATGTAAAAACAGATTTGAAAGGCTCAGAGTTGTGAAGATTGTGTTGTGTCAGCCACTGAACTTATTGTTTCCTTGCATTTTCTCTCATGATACCACGAATTAAACGCCGTATAGGAACACTGCAAGAAAGTATTTTATAAGCTAACTACAAAAATATATCCAGTTTTTTTAAAAAAAGTTTTTCTTTTAGGCCCCCTGCTGTCTGTTAGAAACAAAATTCTGCATGATATATTTGTTATTTAAACAGGTGGTAGGCAGACATGTGGGGAGCTATTTTAATTCAAAAGCCAAATACTTATTTTAAAATATTTTAGAATCAAGCTCTAAAGAGTTCTGTGAGGTTTGGTGACTGAGGAACTTTTATGCTGGAGTGCAATGGTTGTTAAGTGCACAGTGTGGTCAGGCAGGCCTGTAAACACAGTCCTTCCCTATTTAAAGCTTTCCTCTCAGGGCTGTGACCTTCACAGTGGCGTGACCTCCATCACCCAAACCTCACCCATCTCCCTGTCCTCATCTCTTTCTATAAAACAACTCACACTTTATACTTCAGTGACTACTTGACCCCAGCCCTTCTGTAATTTACACCTTTCTTTTTAGTGTTGTTTTATGACACCCTGTTGTAAAGGATTCCCTTCCTACATTCCGATCCAACCTCTCTTCATGCTGTACAACCATAGTAGATGTCTGGTCTTCTTTGGTCTTTCTGATACCCTTCTCCAAGACAGCTGGTGCTCCATATTGGGTTCTTCTGCAGCCAAGTTTGCTTCTTCCAGCACCAAGTAGCCGTCTCCCCATAGTAAACATCTCCTCACCCCCAAACCCTCAGTATTTGAGCTTCTGAGAGCAAGAAATACAACATTCATCTTTGTGTTCCCTGTCACTTCTGTGCAGTACACAGTACCACTTCTCATGCTCACAGAATAGACACAGAATGCTGGATAGCTATAGAGCTTGGGGAAGGTCCGAGAGGATCTCAACAGTTAAATATGGGAATGGCATAAGAACATGTCCTGGGGGCTGCAGAGATGGCTCAGCGGTTAAGAGCACTGACTGTTCTTCCAGAGGACCTGAGTTCGATTCCCAGCATCCACATGGCAGCTCACAACTGTCTGTAGTTCCAGGATCTGACACCCTTACACAGATATACATGCAGGCAAAACACCAATTCACATAAAATAAAAATAAATATTTAAAAGAGAAAAGAACATGTCCTATACGTGAGGTGTCAATAAATTTTGATTCTGAAGAGATAAAGACAATAGTAGGTTAAACATCACGTGGTAATATGTTCTAGTTAGGTGAGTAGATGGTATCTATCAGTGAGGAAGGAGAGACACATTTAGTAACCTCCAAAGTTCCAGATGGAATGCTAAGAAGACAGAGGACTTTGTTAGACAATATGGTTCTGGGGGCTGGAGAGATGACTCAGTAGTTCAGAGCCCTTGCTGTTCTCCCAGAGGAGCTGGGTTCAATTCCCAGCACCCACATGGTAGCTCACAATTGCCTGTAACTTTTCCTCAAGGGGATCTGACACCCTCACACAGACATAAATGCAGGCAAAATACCAATGCACAGAAAATAAAATAAAGTAAAAATAATAGGTTATTTTTAAAAAGAAAATATGATTCTAAGTAGTCACCTTAGGACAGTGAGACAGTGGGCATCTGAGGCCAAGACAGGGCACCAGCAGGCAGTGCATTCAGGCATCTCGCAAAGTTTTTGCATTACACACACCTGTTTGAGTTTCTCCCACACCTAGCACTGTGTCAAACCCACTGCTGGTACCATTGTAGGATACTCCATGGTTCGTGCTTGCCCTTGTGAAAGTGCGCCATAAAACTGACTTAGGAAATAAACCAAGAATGTGAAAGGTTAAGAAAAGATCATGCCCAAACATAAGGAAAAAGCTTAAAACAGGTGTAACACTCAACAACTGTAGAGGCTGAATGTGGTCTCTACAGAAAGGTTACTGGGGCCTTAAGCAGAGTGTGGCTGAATCATTCCCAATTCTTTTCAGAGCATGTATTATGTTTTCTGTACATCAGAATGCAGTTTCTAGAATAACATAGTGTGCAATCATTCATGTTCATTGTCCTTGTGGCTGAGAATGATAACACTCATGGGCCAGTAGAGTCAGACTTTAATTAGCAACTCCAAACACTCAGGTCTGTTTTGTGTATAGAAGATGACGATTGTTTTGACAATGTGGAAATAAAGCCAATATAGTTAAAGGAGGAATTTTTTTTTAAACAACTTTATTTGTTTATTTGGTGTTTTGCCTGGAACTGGAACTACAGACAGTTGTTAGCTGCCATGTGGGTGCTGGGAATTGAACCCGGGTCCTCTAGAAGAGCAGAGGGTGCTCTTAACCGCTGAGCCATCTCTCCAGCCCCTAAAGGAGGAATTTTACAAAATGTGCTTCCATGAGTTTCTATCTGCTGAACAGTTTCAAAATATCATTTTGTGCATAGCTAGATCATATCAAATTCATGTAAGAGAAGAACATGATTTCAAAATATTGCATTGGTGTTGGGTGACCTGTTTGGCTTGTTCTTTGGTAAGAGACTGTAGGCTCTTCTCTGGCCAAAAACACAGATAAGCTCCCGAGGCTCATGGGGGAAGATTATATCTGCAATGTTTCCAGGTCTTCTGCAATCTAGACTCATGAGTCTAACACCACTGAATTGCTGAGTGCTTGCTAGAGAAGCCATAGATAGAGCATAGCACCTTTAGATAATCAAACTCTGTTGATACTGTGGCTGTTTGTAGAGTCATTGTAATCTTTCCAGCCTTGGGCTCCCATAAAACATAAGGAGTGCTACTTCTTCAGTAGAGAGGCTGTGCCCAGGCATCTTTGCTCTCCACCTACCCAGAAGGAAATAATTAGGAAGCCTTCTCTTAATTAGCATTGACTTCCAAAGCTCTAGATCATTTACAAGGTAAGAAAATTGGACCTAATTCTGCCCACCAGTAATCTCAGCACTGCAGAGAAGGAGGAGGTGGGAAGATCATGAGTTCAAGGCCAGCCTGGCTTTCATAGTGAGACTATGAATTAAAGTATATGAGAGTATTTAAATATGTACAAATGCAGATATAATTGTCAAACATCTGCTAAACTGAATTTAACATGATTTCGGTCACAGTAGAAAAGGCTGCTATGGTTGCTACTTTAGAACTGGCAACATTGCTTTATTTCCAATCCTACCCACCCAGTTGTACAGCATAGACCTTTTCTGGAAGCTGATGGGCCTTTTTAAAAAAAAAAATAAAATAAAATAAAACAAAACAACAACAACAAAAAAAATGTAATTACATTTCAATGACTTCTTAGAATAATTCTATTTTAATTGTAGGCCAAAGTCATATATAAATAGTTGATAACAGGTACATTTCAGTGTATACAATGGTTGATATATCCTTGATATCTTGGTTAATTAACTCTGTAACAGAAATTTCTATGAATCTGTTTCTATGAACTGAACACCTCAGCATTTCTTTCCACTCCTTGTGTTCACATGGTTTCACACAAAAGAAGTTTGGCCTGTTTTCTCTCATATACAGAGTCTATACTAAAATGTGTGTGTGTGTGTGTGTGTGTGTGTGTGTGTGTGTAGAGGCCTAAGGGAGGTAGGGAGGAGGGCATGGCTCGCATCTTTCATCTTAGCACTCAGGAGGAAGAGAGAAAGAGGTAAGAGGGTCATGAGTTTAAGGCCAGTATTGATATCTGTTCCCCACCAATATCAATATCTAGCCAAAAAAAATGGGGGGCAGTCCATTTTAGAGACCTGCTATAGGAACAACTTTCAGGGGTTGTTTTTTTTCCATGCTACTTTTTAATAAAACCTTTTGCCCTTCAAAAATTGGATTAAAATATATGTGACTATTTTGTTATGTATAAGTACATTATACTTATGTATATGGACAGGACAGGGTAACAGAGAACATGTGACATGAAAATAGGGGGAGGGGCAGTTTGGGAAGAAAAGTGTAGGGAAAAAGTAAGAAAGAGTATAAAGACATGTACATATGAAAATGCCACATATGCATATTTATTTATTCAGCATTTTGTTATTTGTTTTTATTTGATTATTTGTTATTTGGCATTCTAGCCAAAATTAAAATTTTTAAAAGAATATGTAAACAAATAGAAAGAAGTCTACAAAGCTGTACGGCCAATTTACATGAGATATATGTATTTAATTAATAGTTAAGCGTCCAGTGAGATGGCTCAAGGGGTAAAGGCGTTTGCAGCCAAGACTGTTGACCTGAGTTCGATTCCCAGAACCCAAATGATGGAAGAACCAGCTCCTAGAAGTTGACCCATATAATTTCCATGTGTGCACATGCTCTCTCTCTCTCTCTCTCTCTCTCTTTCTCTCTCTCTCTCTCACACACACACACACACACACACACACACACACACACACACACGCACACGCGCACGCACACACACACAAAATGAATAAATGTCATAAAATAGCACTTCAAATATTAACATATGCTTCATAGCTTAACAGTGGATTTCTTTGTATTGTGAAACTAGAGAAAATATAGTATTTCAGCAAAGGGAAGGAGGAGGAGAGTTTTGAAACCAGAAAAACATGCTTTAAATTCTTCATTCCAGTGTTTGCTAAATGGCTAATGCTAGCCTAAGGTTCTGTTGAGACTTAGGGTGGCTCCTCTGTGGAGTTACCAAGAACTGTGTATAGTCTGAGGGTTGTCAGAGCTCAGATCACCTCAAAGTCCCCCGGAAGATTCATTACAATGCAGATTCCTGGGTCTCTGCTTAGTATCCCTGTATTTCCAGCAAGTGCCATGGAGTGCTGTGGAGTTCTTTCCCTGGGACACATTTAAAACTGCTGGGCCGCACCATCCTTCGCTTACCCTGGCACATTTAGATTTGCAGCAGATTTTGTTTCTGTCCATTGAGTGACCAGTTACCTGAGGAAAACAGGCTTCTGTGAAAGCAAGCTTGGTGGTGTTGATGAGATGTGGCAGGCTTTCTGACAGATGTGGCAGACAAGTGACTAGTATCTTGAAAGTACCCATATCAAGGAAATTCCAGGAGCTTTGGTGGTATGTAAATATAATGGTTAGGTTAATTTTGTCCCTGCCAGCAGGGGACTTTGCCTGACAGTCTGAGTTTAATCTTGGTCTTCTGGGATTCACACTGTGGAAGAAGAAGAGAACAAACCCCTGGACAATGTCATGTGACCTCTTATACTCTCAGTAGCTCAAGAGCAGGCATCCACACACAAAATAAATGAATAAATAAATGTTTAAAAAATATTTTGAAAAAACTAACAGTGACTATAAACTATCTACTAACATAAAAATAAAGAAAGCCTGAAAATGGTCTAAGTTCCTATATTTCGGAAAACCTGAAGATGTTAAAAAAAAAGTCAGACATTAATTTTAGCCTTTTTCACTACGAAAAGATGTGTGTGCCATGGGTTACTAACCATGTAAAACTAGGTTTAGATACCCTCCCCACAAAAACAAAAACACAGACCAGAGATCCAGAGATTCAGGAAAACTCTCTTGATTTCTTTGACTTTCTTAAAGGTTATTGGAGTGATTTTCACGAATTCTAACGCCCCTGCTGAGCCCACGCCACCCGACATGTTAGCCACTAGAACAGACAGCTGCCTCTGTGGCTCCTTCTGAAATCTTACCGCATAGAAGGAACAGGAACTGGGGTTAACTGACAGGCTTATTTCTTTTTAGTTTCAGAAAGAACTTGTTTGGATAGAGTATAATAATTACGTGGAAGAGAAAATTTACACAGCCAGGTCTTAGAGGCATCCCAGTGCCTCTGACACCAACATTTGGGCTCGCAGTTGGAGGTTACAAGGGTAGAAAGCCAGAGAAGTAGAAATCTGTGAAAGCTGGCCACAGCGCATCCACTGTCAGAGGGAAGCGAAGCAACCTAGTCACTCAGCTCACGTTCTAGATATTTATTTTACTTTCTGCGATTATAATATAATCATATTTCTCTCCTTTCCTTCTTATAATCTCTTCTATATACTCCTCCTCACTTTCCTTCAAATTCATGGTCTTTTCACTAATTGTTACTTTGCATGAGTGCGTGTGTGCGTGCATGCCTGTGTGCATATATTTTGTTAAATATGACCTGTTCCGGCTGTGTAACATTTCATCCATGTATGTTTTCAGGGCAAACCTTTGGTGCCCAGACAATCACTTGGTGTGTTCTTTCCTAAAAAGGACCACGTGTGTCCAGCTTTTATTCAATTGCCTATAATTCCTTGGTATGGTTGAGGCTTCATAGACATGTCCATTAATGTCACCCTTGTTTGGACAGTTATGCTGGGTGAGGTTGCTAGGGGGGTTATCTCACAGCACACCCTCAGGTCCTCTGGCTGCTTCCTCTTTCATGGCTTCGCAGAGCCCTTAAAGTGTTTTGTAGATACACACTGGGACTGGGCTCCTAACTCAGCATTTTGATTAGTTGTGGTTTTCTGTAGCATTTTTCCCCCTGTGGTTTTTCTGTCTGTTGCAAAGAGAAGTTTTCTTGATAAAGTAAGAAGACTACAATTCTCTGTGGGTATAAGAACAAGCATTTATAGATTGCTGTTATGGATTATTCTGTTTAAATAGATAAGTGGCTGTAGATTCTCCTCCAATAACCATGACTTCAATAGCCATGAGTAGTTGGCTAGCCTTCAGGTACTAGGCCTGGTTTCCCTTTTGTTGAACAGGTTTTAAGTCCAGTTAGAGAACTGTTGGTTACCACCAAGTTGTAAGTATCGCTCTGCACTCTCAAAGTTATCATGCCATGATGATCATTGATAAGGTCCATAGGCATCATACAGGGAGGGAGGGCTGTTGGTTGTCTCCATCCTTTGGAAGTTTGCATGGTGCCTTCTAGGCCTTAGCGAGGAGGCATGCAGGTCAGTTCTAGTTCAGGGGCTGTGGACCCTGTGTCTGAAGTGCATGGTGTCTTCAGTAATATCCCTATTATCTTCCACCTCTGTGGAGTAATCAAGGCGAAGGCAACAGACAGTGAGTTTGGGGGAATCTCTTGGTGGACAGCCTTGGCCAACAACTCAAAAGAGGACTTTTCATGTGTAGTATTGGAGTTTTGGTTAGGTGGCCTTTGGCTCTTGAATGGAGCACTTTTGGTTTCCTTGTTTGTTGTAAATAGTTAATAATTTGATTCCTTGTTCCTCTTCAGACATCCTTATTGTTATTTTACTTCCCTCTTTCTGTATTTATGTCCCTCCTATTTCCCTAAAGAGCATCCCTTTCCCTACTTTCCCCTCAGCCATTACTGCTCCTTATTCTCCCACTGTCTTCTGCATATACCTCCTTCCTCCTCCCTCGAGAGGCCCTCTTCAGCATTTCCTTGGTCAGATTGCTTGTATGCTGCTTTTTCCCCAAATCCCCTATCTTGACAGTTGTCTCATCATCACCTCCCCCCCGACACACCCAGTTTCTGTGGTTATCACAGGCTATGCACTCACATCTGAAGGTTGAAAGCTAAGAGCTTCCAGTGAAAGAGAACATTCAGCATTTGTCTTTGGGTCTGTATTACTTCATTCAATATGATTTCACTCTCTTTTTTTATATTTCAGGATCTCACCCAGTGTGATATCAAGTGATACTAGATTTCATTAAGTGGACAGCTGAAATGCTGTGTGTGTAGACTATATGTATATGTTTATATCTATATATGCATGTGTGTATATTATATGTGTGCTTATATATGTATATACAAATGCATATGCATATATATATTAGGTATGTTTTTATGTATATATATGCATGTGTGTGTATAATGTATGCATATTTGAAAAGTAAAATCAAAGCATCTACTCACTGCATGGCTGTCAGATTATCAGTTATATTTTATAGAAGTAGAATATCAAAGTAAAAAAGTGTAAAAGAAAGGCACCCCTAAACAGCACCCTGCACTTAGTTCCCACTCTTCCCCAATACTGCAGTAAGAAGGTGGTGGCCAAGACAATGGCAATTGGAAGCAGAACCCTGACACTCCTAACTCATAAAGAGATGTGCTTACAGATTCAGCTTTCAAAGAAGACAAACTTCATCTGATTGATGGATTCTCCAAATGTTTAAGCTGGTGAAAACATTTGCACTTTTTAAGTAATTATGGGATTTACAAAAAGACAGTGTGGAATACTCATTTGAAAAGAGAAAGTTACTCATTTCTGACAGTCATAGTCAACTCACAGACTTGTCATAAATGTTATGTTTTCTTATAAATTGTAACCTGCTGATAATTGTTACTGAGTCTGGCTGATTCCCTGTACTTACATGT
>PVIH01020007.1:0-33740 GCA_004025045.1 Sigmodon hispidus | reverse complement strand
TAGCAGAAATACAGAACATTGCAGAATTTAATCAGAAACAACTAGAAAGTATTCACGAAAACATCTTAAAGGAAGATGATGTTGTACATAAGGATCTAACCCATTTGCATAATTTAGCTTATGTGATAAGAACTAATTCATTTCTGCATAAGGACTTAGCAAAAGAAATGCAACAATGCTCATTTTGGGATTATATAGCTAGACTAGCAAGATTTGACTTTTTATGCACACCATTGAACTCATGGTGGACATGGATAAAGAATATATTTAGATATGGCCTATATTTTATAATTGCTTGTTTACTCATAATGTTTAGTAAATCCATTATATTTGTAATTAAAAAATTGTATAATATAATATGCAAATTGTTTGCTTAAGATGTCTTATCAGGATTATGGCTCAACATACAGACGGTGGAGTAGCAGAAGACGAAGAAGATCCAACCCAACCAACCATAAATTTGATTTATATAGTAGTACTGGACTATTTAAAGTAATACAGAATGTATATGAGAAAAACATTGAGGAAATATATCCAATTCTAACTAGAATGAATGTGTTCTATGGAATGAATGATCAGGATAGAGCACAACAGGAATGTAAATTTTGCAGACATTATTTTGCAATGTATTACTTAACCCCAGGGCCAGATAACTTGCCTATGTTATTAGAACACCTAATATACTATATGCCACCTGTGATACAATGCAGACCTAGAACATATGATGGAGGATACAGGGCAATATTCGGCAATGAGAGGCCACCTCGCCAACTCAGAATACCTAGATGGCCTGTAACAGGATATTTTCAAGATAATTTTACCTTTGCTAGACACATTGTTGCTTCTTTGGCAGCAGCTTATAGCTCTGGAGGTGACTTGTATGAATATAGCATAATAAGACATATGTTGAGATTCTATCCTGAAAATGTAACCACCATTTTAGTGTTGAATTATGTATCAAACCCATATTATAGAAATGGAATTGCTATGACTCTGCAACAGGCTTGTGTTAGAGAGATATGCAAACCCTTTGTATTAAGAGTGCTGTATCAATATATTAGAAATAGCAACTGGTTATACCATAAAAACAAAAAAACTACACCATGTTACAAAACCATGAATGCACCAGGCAGCATATTTGAAATATTGTAAATCCTCACCCCTGCGAGGGTCACAGTGATCCCTTTTATGTTGAATCCATTTCAGGGATCAGGGGATGGAATGTAAAGAGCATAAAATGGAAGTCCTTTGGACAAGTTAGGCTAGGCCTGAGTGACATCATTTAATGTGTGAAGACATAGATAGAGGTGCAGAGAGGAACAAAGATAAGCAGAAGGACACCCTCCTAGCACTCCATCCAAGCCCACCCTGGCTATCAGGAGTTACAGAGTGAAAGGCAGGGATAGATAAGGTGAGAAGGATTACCTCACCCAGTTGCTAGAGTGATGTGGCCTGGCAACTGTATTAGCATATTAAGTGAGAACAGACCCAAAGCTGCTGAGTTTTGACCCGAGCCTCACGGTTGAAGTGAAGGGGGGATCCAGCCAGTCCCCAGAGGCTAACACCTGGAAACTCTGAAGAGGCTCCGCAGTCAAACTCCCTCTGACCCTGGTCGACTCCAGGGACGCTGAAGGACCAGACCCTATATCCTAGGCACGGGGAGACAAGGCTCCGAGCGAATTGCTGCCCGAACCAGCGACTGAGGCCTGGCTACATTCACCCCTGGCGGGTACTGACAGAAAGCGTGGAACACGAGCGGCGAGAAAAGGTCGTATGATTATATTAATGTGTGACTAATGTGTTTGATGTGGATTGTGTATTCTGAATAAGCATTAGTAAAAGGTTATTGAACCGCCATTGAGTGTCTGAGCTTTCTGTCCAATTCATCTCCAGCTGACCACTGGGGGAGTGCCCGGGATTTTGCTGGTGACAGGAGCTCACTGAGGAACCCTCATGGAAAGGAACTAAACCCTTCAAAGACAGATGATATTCAAACAGTGTGGGCAGTTGGTGGAGCCTCTTGCAGTAGGATCAGAGTATCTTCCTGGTGCATAAACTGACATCTTGGAGCCCACTCCCTACAGAGGAATATCTAACCCAGTCTTGATACTAGGATGAGGGACTTGGACCTACCTCACCTGGATATGCCAGACCAAACTCACTTACCTTGGGATTCCTTTGGGAAATGGATGAGGGAGGCTGAGGGAGGACTGGAATGAGGGAAGGGAGTGAAAGATATGATAGATAGGGGGCAAACTTTTTAAATAAAAAACAAACAAGAACCCCATAACTATTCTTCTAGGGAGGTAACACGGTAGTGGAAGAGAAAGTTATGGACAGAAAACAACTGATGTCCACAGCAAGTCATCCCACTGGCTCATAGGGCTATATCATGAATGACATATAATGGAACTCCTCCATGAACTTTACCTAGTGGGATTTCTCAACAGAGTCATTCATGTGGTAGGTCATCCTGTAAACTATTAGCTGTCATCTGCTGTATACTCCCATGACTCTCAGCAGTGATTTCTATACCTACACATGTGGTGGGAGTTTGAGGTGTCCAGCCTGGGCTATACCATGAGTTCATGGACAGCCTGAACTACATAGGGTGACCTCCCGACACCTGCACATGTGGTAGTTCCAGGAAACAGAGCACTTATTTGGTTTATAAGCTACTGTAAGTTAGAATAAATAATTTATTTAATATATGTTAGTGGTTTTTCACATTCTGAAATATCTCACTGATCTTATTTAATATTTTGTGTGAGAATACTATGACATACAATTAAAGAGAGTGGGCATTTCTTTATCTCAGTATCTAAAAGCCAAATGATTAAAGTCAGGTATGCTTATACAATTAGGAAGATAATTGAAACTGAATTACTTTTAGTCCTCCTGGGTACTTTCTTAGATTTCTGAGTGGACATAAAACAACAATGGGAAGAGACCTTTATTTGAATCCCAGATATCTCTGTGTTCCATTGGAGCATCAAACTTCTCAACATCTGGAAAGTCCATGGCCATATATTTAAACTTCTGATCTTGCTGATAACAAGGTGGGAATTCAGAAACACTAGTAGTCATGAAAACTCAATAAAGTGTACAAATTCAGTCATGAGTCTAACTTTTCATTTGGCATTTTATTGTCATCACAGCCAGAAATTATTTAGTAAATACCAACTACATTGATGTGTTTGTGCAGTAATACATGCAGTTATTAATGTTCTCCATGTACAAGCACATGATTTGATGGTCTTTCATGGCTTCCTTTGTTTGAGTGCTGTTCAGAAGTGGTAAGGATTCTTTGGGTCAGTGTGTTGATTTGTTAGTATAAAATCTTCAAGAATATTTTCTGGCTTTAGACAAAGTGATGATTAAAGTTTATAATGGTAGCTGCTTTATAGTCCTGGCTCACAGACTGTTTGAAATGAACAATACCTATCAGCTTTCTATGATGAACATATTGTGTAAATGAGAATTAGATATTTGTTTTTAAGATCATAAGACTCTTGGGTTGTTTATTTGTACAGGACAGCCTTCCATCTATCCTGCCTGATAGATTTCTAGCTCATGAGAGAAGCTTAGGGAAAATTCTTGCCATGAAGGAAAACAAATAATTCAGAGCAATAGAAGAAAAGTTGTGTCCTGAGAATTCACTCTGTCATGGAATTAATGGTGAAACCTGGGTGAGATGTATAAACATTTTTGCAGTTTCACCTGCCTTTCCAACTTTGTTTCCTTTATTTTAATTGAACCAGCCTCATATACTGCCTTTCTAAGCATCTAGTAGATGTGTTACTATGCTTACTTCCTCTATACAACGATGTTTCACCATTTGAAATGCTCTGCTCATTTCTTTATTTTTGAATCCATTTTTGGCCCATGTTCAGTCTGTCTTGAGACTGACCTCAGCTCATTTATTAGTCCAGGAAATCCCAATTTCCTACTAAGATCACATAATTCACTATAGTGAACATTTATCAATTCCCAGGTTTGAGGATATGTACATACATATACAATTACCAGTCCATTAAATTTCTGAAATCTGGATTTCTGAAACATGTAGTCTGAGAATGAACATGTATTTAATCAAGATGCTTAACAGAAACCAAATGTCTCACTTCCAGATTAGTGATGATGGTGCTCAACATTACCCCATAGTACTTCTTGCTACTTCACAGAGGATTATACACAGATGTATAAAAAGGAATGGTATCCTGAAAATGTCTTAAGTCATCTCTCAATTGTTTCATAATTTGACATTTCTATGAGTGAACTTTGCCCAGGAATTTCCTCAAACCTCTCTTCATATCATTATTCCTCAGGCTATAGATGAAAGGATTCATCATAGGAGTCACTACTGTGTACATAACAGTGGCTACACGATCCTTCACCACTGAGTACATAGACAGAGGCCTGAAGTAGACATAGATGACACTCCCATAGAACAGGGCCACCACGGTGAGATGGGAGCCACAGGTAGAGAAGGCTTTTCGTTTTCCAGATACAGAGGGGATCCTGAGCACAGTGACAATGATTCTCAGGTAAGAGAAGAGGATGCATAGGAAAGGGGTCACGATGACAGTCAGGGTCTCAGTCATGACCACAATCTGGCTGGAGGATCTGTCAGAGCAGGAAAGTTTTAATACAGGCTGCGTGTCACAGAAAAAGTGCTTTATGACATGGGAGGCACAGAATGAGAGGCGAGACATGAGAAGAACACGGAATAGGGCATGTAGGTGGGAGATGGTACAAGAGCCCAGGAGCATGGCAAGGCAGCGTCGTGGCCCCATCACCATATCATAATGTAAAGGGTTGCAGATGGCCACCAGTCTGTCAATGGCCATGGAGGCCAGCAGATAACTGTCAGTGTTTGCTAAAGCTATGAAGAAGTACATCTGAACTAAACATCCCACGTAGGAGATAGTCTTTGTCACTGAGAGCAAGTTCACTAGCATCTTGGGTACAATGACTGTTGTGAAGCAGATATCCATAAATGATAAGTTGCTGAGGAAAAAATACATTGGTGTCTGGAGCCTGGAGTCAGAGTGGATAGCCAGGATGATGAGCACATTCCCCATCACAGTGACCAGGTACATGATGAAGAAAATGACAAAAAGGGGTTTCTGCATCTGGGGGTTGGAGGAGAGACCCAGCAGGATGAAGTTCCAGGTGCTGCTGTTGTGGTTGTTCATTTCTCTGTTTCTAGATCCATTTTGTAGGAATTTGGAAGAGATATGAAGGACAAATTGACCAAGACAGTATAATCTCTAACCTTCAGACTGTGATAAAATCCTATTGATGTTCATTAGGATTTAAAAATATCTTCAGTTACCAAAATTATATTAAAAACGAAAACAACAGTAACTCCAACAGAAGCTTCCTGCTTTACTAGCAGTCATTGTAGTGACCAGAACCCCAGGTAAAACCTTGTCTCACCAACTACCAACCCTTCTTCAAAGCCCTCCCAGCTTCCCCCCAAACATCCTTTCTCCTAGTCTTCGTATTTCAGCCCACAACTCTGGTGTAATCTCTCTGTTCTATCAGAGTCCCTGCCAGTTCCAAGAACCCTAAAACCCCAAGTCATCACTGGCACCTAAAACCCTACATATCATGCATGCTGTCAAAATCCCACTAAACAAAGGGACTCAAGGGACTCAAGCCACCCAGGCCAGAAAACCAAAGTGGAAACAGAAACCAAGAGGGAAAACACCCGTCCAACAAAGATAATAAACTCAGCACCTAAGATATAATTGCCATAAATTCAGATGCCTAGAGACCAGTTTTAGAATATAATCTATAATAGACAGGGCAATATGTCATCAGCAGAGCTCATCTATTCTACTACAAACATGCCAGGAATATTCCAACACAGATAGAGTACAAGAAAACGATCTTAAAACTAAATTTATAAAGATGATAGAGGTTCTTTAAATAGGAAATGAGTAAATCCCTTAAAGAAAGCCAAGAGACAACCCATGCCCCCAATCCCATCACAGCTCCAGCAGCAGGTAAGCAAGCAGAACCTCTGCAGAAAAGTCTGACTGTCACAGCTCCTCATTGTACTCTTTGACCAATAAAATCTACCCCATTCCCTAATCACACTAATCCCACAATCTTACCAGCCTCCTGAGACACAGATTCTGGAGAGCTCTACCACAGAGCTCCTCCCAGTCAGCCAGTCAGCCTATCCTCCAGCCCTGGGCAATGGGAGAACAATTCATAATCCCAACCCCATCACAGCTTCAGCTGCAGACAAGCAAGCAGAATCCCTGCTTGCAACCTTCTCACCACTACCCTTCATTGAACCATATAGTCTACAAAACCCATTCCATCCCCCAAACCTATCTATCCTCTGGAAACCTCAACTGCTTTCTGAGACACAGATTCCACTGGCTCCAATTTCTCCAAGAGCTCCAGTTGCACCAAGAGCACATAGTGGACCAAGAATAGCTCCTTGAAACACAGACAATGCTTACACTAATTGGAGGAAGAGATGGCTAGACACCAGTGCAAAAATACATTCAACAACATAAAGAACAGCATGACACCACCAGAACATAATGGCTCTACAGCAGCAAGATCTGAACATTCCAATGTAGAAAAGGCAGAAAAGTGACCTTAAAAATAACTTTATAAAGTTGATAGAAGCCTTTAAAGAGAAAATTAAAGAGGACATGAAGCACTCTGTGCTGTGGGATTATGTTCTGGAACGTTGTAAATATTTCTCCTCCTACTGGTTTAATAAACTTTGGCCAGAAGGCAGACAGGAAGTGTGTGTGGGGCTACCAAACTAGAGAAAACTCCAAAGTGTTAATTCCTGCTTTCAGTCAGGATGCTATCTCATCAAGCCCCTTATTTATTTTGTATACAGTATACAGAAGAGGGTACCAAATGTCATCATAGATGGTTATGAGCCACCATGTGGTTGCTGGAAATTAAACTGGATCTCTGAAAGAACAGACAGCGCTCTTAACCTCTGAGCCATCTCTCCAGCCCCTACTTATTTATTTTTAAGATATAATCTCATGTATACCAGTCTATCTGGAACCTTTTTTTTTTTTGCAGCCAAAGGTAACATTGGATTTTTAATCTTCCTGTCTCATCCTCATGAATGCTTGAACTACAGGTGTGTGCCTCCATGCTGGAGTTACAGTGTGTAGGGGACTAAACCCAGACCATTGTGTGGGCACTTCAACAATGGAGCTACATCCTCAGCCCTTCTAAAGAGATTTCAGAAGAAGTAAAAATTGATTTTTATATGTAACTTTGTTATATACAGTTTCTTTATTATTTTTGGATATATTCAAAATTACATATGTATATTGTTCACAACATGATTCTTTAAAATTTGTTTTTTTAAAAAATATATATTTAATTTTATTTTATGTACATTGATTTTAGTGTTTTAGATCCTCTGGAACTGGAGTTACAAACAGCTGTGAGCTACCATGTAGGAGCTGGGAATTGAACCCAGATACAGTGGAATAGCAGGCAGTGCTTTTAACCACTGAGTCATCTCTCCAGCTCCACCCTTCATGTTGGACATGGGCTCTAGACATCTGAACTCAGACCCTCATACTTATGTGGCAATTACTTTACCAACTGAACCATCTCTTCAGCTCCTCAACAACTAATTTTTTGTTATAAGTACGTTACAGCAATTTGGCAACCCAATGTACTTTTGTTTGCTTTGTTTCTCATACCTGACTTGGCACAGATGAAAGAGCCACCAATTTTATTTTATTATTATTTTTTGGTTAACTACTTAGTGAACAGGGACAGGGGCTTTACTCACATTCCATTCCTGCTTCTCTTTTGTGGTGATATGTTACATCTTTAATAAAACATGGAATATCAAAAGATCAACCCACAGTCCAAGTAGGTAGAGGTAGTTCTGGGAGTTCCAGGGATAAGAGAACAGTGGTAACTCACATAGCTCCGGGAGTTCTGGATCTCTGGGAGTACAAGGCCAAACAGCTGGGCTTCAAAGGCACGAAGCTTTAATCCCAGCGGGGGACAGGGAGAGGGGTAGAAAGCTGGGAGTGGTGACCTAGGCCTTTCATCCCATAACTCCTGAGACAGAGATCTTTCTGTGTTTCTGTGAGGTCAAGGCTGACTACCAAATAGAGAAGTTCACGTCTTTAATCTTAACCTGGATGGGATACAGATAGGTGAGAAGGGTATTTAAGGCAGGCTTAGGAAAACAGCAGAAATTAGAAGTGACCAGGAGTGAGGTTGAGGAAGCTGGAAGATAGCTAGGTGAGATTTGACTGTGGTGTTTCCTCTCTCTGATATTTCAGCCTTTCCCTGATATCCGTCTCTGTGTTTCTTTCATTACAATCAGAATTCATGCTATGCTTTTTAGACAAAATGAATGCCTTTGAGAACTTTATCTGCAACTGTGACCACCAGGCTGCATCTGCTTCTCCAAGGCTCCTTACAATAAGCAGTGCAAAGGCTTTTGCTGTCAGTCTTGTCATGTCAGTTACTGACTACACCATCCCAACCTGCCTACTTGTCTTCAGTACATACTGTGCCTCTAATAAAGCACGTAGTAAAAGAACTCAGCTTTGATGATGTATTCTCTGTCTATCAAACATAAACAGATCCTCAGAGAACTTCTTTCTCTCTAGCATTAGGGGCTAAAGATTAATGAAAAAATAAACATTGCTATTAGGTGAGTGTTTTGGCCATGCTTTCCATCTCAGAGCTCTGAGGTGGAGAGGAAGAAGCATAGGCAGTTTTCTCTCTTGAGTTCAAGGCAAACCTGGTCTAAAAACAAGTTCCAGGTGAGCTAGGACTATTACACAAGTATAAGATAAAGTTGTTTTTCAAAAGAAAGCAACAACAATAGGGGATAGAATCAGTGTCATTTTTTCAGGGGCAAGAATTCATTTAGCTGAACCTAATAATGTTGTGTATTTTCTCACATCTCGGGGGAGTCACTTGATGTCTGCCTTTCTATCAATAATGGTTTTCATGTGTGTAAATGTATGTGTACATGTTGCCTTTTGCCCTACATACCTGTGTCCTTTGGAAACACACATGTCACTTGAGAGTCTGGCAAACTCAGTTTGTAGCACTGCTCACATCATAAGCTGCAAACGTGCTTGCTGTTCGTGTTCCTTGCTTTCAGAGGAACAACAATCACAGAGTTCATTAGCCTCAGCTCCGCTGGATCCTGACAGTATCTCTCAGATTTCCTAGCATTAGTCCATGACCTTAGGCTTCATCTCAGATCCTGGATTTTAGAAATCCAGCTCTTGGTATCCGACTACTTTTCACTGCCAATTTCAAGATAAACAGATCTGCAATGGAGCATGCACAGCTCCCTTTAAGTGCTGCATTTAGTTTAGGCTTCTGCAGGGTCCCATTCAGACTGAGTTTCTCTCTTTTGGCATTGAAATTCCTGTCTCTATCCTGTGTTTACTCCTGTGTCCTATTAGAGCTACTCTCCTTGCCTTTTGTTCCAAAGTAGATGATGTCCTGGTTTAAGTAGATGATGTCCTGGTTTAATTTTTATTTCCTGCTGATTTTAGGCCAAATACTTCTGAAGCATTGTTAGGCCCTCAGATTCCTCCCCATAAATAATCTATCTTTTTTTTAGTTTGCTCTTGGCTCCTCCTGTCCACTCCTCATTTTTGCTTTAATTCTCTTCGGAGCCACTATTTCAAAGATGCTCACTTCTGCTTCCCTCTCAATATTTCTGTGGGTTATATGCAGACATTTTATATTCTTTCTGGTGCTTTGCTTAGCTGTGACCAGCCAGTGTTTGTGAGCACAGCTGTGAAAAATGTAGACTACAGACTGTGCCTCCTGGATCTCAGGACAGAGGTCTGACACAAAGGCATCGGCTGTATGGGAGTCACACAACTTTTCATTTCTGGACCTCATCTTCCACCATCCCAGAGCTGGCATGCTCACAGTGTGGGAGGGGCTTACTTCCTTGTGCATGGTTCTTTCTTGCCATGAGTGGAAGCTCGTCTTCATGTTTTTACCATTTGATAGCTCTGGTTTCTTACTTTACTGCCACTACTTACAGCCCAGTGAATCTAACCTAACAGTCTTTATAGGATCCTTGATGGTGTGGGCAAGATGTCTGGTCTCCTTAATATTGGCTTAACTTTCTCCTTAAAATATGGGGAGGAGATGAGCAAAACATCTGGTATTCAGCATATACAAAATTCTAACTGTCACAAGGTGTTCATTCTATTTGTCATGGGGTACAGAAAATTGGGGTGCAGAGAACCATCTAGTCCCTGATTTGGAAACCATCCAGCCATTGCTAGGTATTTCTCACCCAGTCTCCCTTCTAGTAAACTCGGAGAGCTTCTTGAACTAAAATAATCTTAGACTACCTTAAAATTGGGATCTCTCTTTTTTCTTTTTTTTGTTTTGTTTTTTGTTTTCTTTTTCTTTTTTTATTATTATGAACAAAGAAGTCACACTTTCTATCCTTGTATATCCTTATTCAAGGTCCCTTCCCCCTCCCACCACATCAGATCATTCTTTCTTCTCCACAACTCCCCATCCCCTCCCTGGGCAGGTGGTCCCAAGGTCCCATGGTCCCAATATAGCTTAGTTCAGCCTCCACTCCTGGCAGATCCAGTTTTCTCCCCCCAACATCAAGACTGAGTCAGGTGTTATCTAGTTTTTTTAAAATTCATTTTAAAAAATGAATTTAGAGGAGGAATCTAGCTCCAAGCGCAACCTACATGTGTGTTCTACTGTGAAGTCACACTCCAAGCCCCTTTGGTCTTTCTGGAATGTCCCTAAAAAGGGTCTGCCTAGTGTCACAGAGAGCTGTTAAAAAAACTTGGTTTTCGATTTGACTCTGCTTTTGAGATACCTTAATTGAATGTTATTTAATTGATATTAATTCATATCAAAGAAGGTAATAACTCCTGACTAGCTGATTGTTCTATGTTTAAGAGAATGTCCAAATTATATAGAACGTTAGAAGTAAGATGCTTCCTCATTTAATTGTGTTACACAGTGGATGAACTGTGAATCCTCAGGTCATCCCACCCACTCATTGCTCCATGATGACATTTTCACTATCTTCAAACCTTCGAAAGAATACCCAGTTGTTTGAATGTCTTTCTGCTGGGGACATCACTGCTTCCTCTTCTGAATTTTCCCATACCTGCTGGGTCCTCAGAGCCTCATGGCCTCACTATCTTAAATTATATGGCATATGGCTTCAGGACCATCTCTGATAATGAGTTGAAGGTTTCTTGCCTGGTCCTCTCTATGGATGCCCCAGGAAGTATGAGGCTGCACATCAAGGTCATGTTTCCATCCCCTCTGTGATGAGCAATCTGTTTTATTTCTATATTGGTGATGGCAGGTCATTTAAGATGAGCTTCCTTCTTTGCCATTTCTGGCTATAAAAGTATAAATCCAGGAAAATGAACAGTTAAAAATACCTTTAAGACTCTTAGTGGATTTTTATTTTTTCCCCCTATTTTATAGTTGTATCACTCTGACTACTTATAGCTCAATGTTGCATTTCTGGGAAGCAGCTTTTTGTCTTCTACCAAGTTTGCTGTACCTTGTCTAGATCCCATGAGAGAGACATCCTCTTCACTGCACCCTCATTCTGTGGGTGGACTCAGCTCCAACAACGTAGGTAATTACACAATATGTGCTGGGCATTGCTGTACGAACTTCACATATACTGATTCATTCCATCTTTATAATGCTTCATGTTGCAGGTAACACAAAAGAATGGAGGCAGCTCACTGGCACAGTCTACATCCAGAGTGCTGCTCTTACCTGCTTGCAATATGTCACTGTCTTATCCACTGGCCTCTGCTCTCCTCATGTCCTGTGCCTCTCTAATTCTAGGATGCAGACCACACTCGTTAAGAGCTCAAGGCAGTGCCTAGGACTGTGCTTTATACTAAGAAGGTACTTCATATGCCTGATACAAGGAGCAAAAGGGAACATCTCTCTCTCTCTCTGTCTCTCTCTCTCACACACACACACACCACCACCACCACCACCACCACCACCACCACCATCACCACCACCACCACCACCACCACCACCACACCTATTGGGAAACAGAGCCATAGAGAAACAGTCAGAGAAGGAAGAGAGTTTGAGGAAAAGATGAGGAGCAAGAGACAATGGGATCTGAGATATAGAGGAAGACCGCTTGAGCATATTGAAAATAATGTCCTGTTTTCCAAGTCCCCTCAGCTTGCCTACCTGCATAGGTGACAGAGGAGATCAAGGTTTAAAAATGTTCTGCTCTGGGCCAGGTGGCAAAGACTGGAGAAGGCTTTTAGAAATGCTAATACAGCTTGAGATATGCTTTTTCCACTACACTGGGGACTAGTAGTAGAAAGGGAGCCCAGGGGGCTGCCCTGTCTCATTCCAGAGCCCTAGGAGAATTGTCCTTGTGATCTTTCTAGGAGGGAGAACACCACTGTGAGGAACATAGGCTCCAGAGTGCAGCCTCTCACACTGGGGAAAGTAATTAATACAGGATGGAGGTGACCTTGTACACACAAATGCATCCTGAAGGCACACATATATTCTTGTGTGTATGTGCTTAGGTTTAGGCTCTGATGCTTTTGAGGCACTGTGTCTGTTTGTTCAAGTGATCTTGTTCATGTGTTACTGCTGATATTGTGAGGGGATAAAGTACAGTTTCTGATACCAGACTGACTAGGTTCTTATGCTAGATCTGTCTTACCAGCTGCACAATATTTCCTGTTCCTTAATCTTTCAAAGCCTAATTGTATTTTGTTTACTTTTATTTTAAAGAGTCATCTAGTTTTTACTTTCTGTGTCTGCACAGAAAGTATGCATGCAGTATCTACAGAGGTCAGAAGAGGGCATCAGATCCTGGATCTGGAGATACAGAGGGTTGTGAGCCACCATGTAGGTGCTGGGAACTGAACTTGGATCCTCTGCAAAAACAATAACTGTTCTTTTTCTTTAAAAAAAAACTAAATAATAACATACATTTAATCAATGCAACATTTGTTTAATTGGGTTATTTTCAATGTTACTATAACTCAATGTTGTATTATATCTTCATTTTTATAATTTTTGAAATTATAATTGCATCCTGTCCACCTTCCTGTCTCCTCCCTTCACTTGCTCCATGAACCTTTTCTTCTCTAAAATTCAACTGACCAAAATGAAGGGAATAGACAAAGTGGCTGCAATCCCAACCTTTACATCTACAACACAGCTCATGAACCTAAAGTACGTGGAAGAAGGAGTAGGCAGATTGTAGGAGCTAGAGGAACAGCATGTTTGCTGTGAGGTGCTGTCTCGGAACTGCCAGGATCCCACATCCATGAAGATGCATCAACATGCCTGCCTAAACATGGCCTGAACAATAAAAACCACAATAAACATGGATGGGGAGAGTCCACAAGGTTTCAACCTTATACAAGACTACAGGTAATTAAGAAATGCTGATAGATGGAAAAATAGCCTTTCCAAGGGTCACATAGCAAGAATAAATTTTGTAAGAAATTGTTTTCTAAACTGACAAGGCCATTTTTCATTCCCACAATGAATGAATGTTTTCATTTCATGAGTTTGTCAAAATTTGCTGTTGTCAGTTTTTAATAGCTATGAAGTGGAAGCTCATTGTTGTTTTATTTGTACTTCCTTAATAATAAATCTAGACTGGATGTAGTGGTGAATACTTTTAATCCCACCACTCAGGAAGCAGAACTAGGAGGATCTCTCTGAGTTTGAGATCAGCCTGGTTTACAAAGCAAGTCACAGAATAGCCAGAGCTGTTATACAAAGAAACCTGGCCTCAAAAAACCAACCTCCACCAAAAGAGCTCTACAAAATGCTTACTTCCTATTTGTGCATCTTAAGTGAGGTAGATATTTAGACTTTTTGTCAGATTTTTCAATCTGGTTTTTGTTTCCTTGTACGTATGTATGTATGTATGTATGTATGTATGTATGTATGTATGTATGCATGTTCTCCAACCAAGGCCAACCCCAAACTTATAATCCTCCTGCTGCAACATCCCATGTTCTGAGATTTTTAGAGTGTGTTACTCTACCTGGCTTACTGTTGAGTTTTAAATGTCCTTTATATATTTTGAATAGTAGTCCTTATGCAGATTTCTTTTTCAATTAATCTAATTGGTAAATAGTTTATCTTCTCATTCTCTTGACAGTGGTGAGTTTTAACTTTTATTGATTTCTAGCTTGTCAATAATTACTGTTATGGATGTTGTATTTGGTGCCATTTCTAACAGATGATTGCCATACAAAAGCACATATAGCTTTAATATATTCATGTTTTATAACTTTCCATTTGATCTATGATATAATATTTGCTTTCAATGGGGGCTCTCTGTAAGGCATAGCTATTCCTGGACCACCTTTCCAGAAGGTCCTCTTTTCAAGGTAATATTGTCTTCATGTCTTTCTTTATGTACGTTACTGGGTGAACTTTATTTCTCTCATATAAAGAAATTAAAAGTGAGAATCTGAGGTGAAGATATTGATAAATTCAAAATCCAGCTGTATTTGATGTAGAGGCTTTGAAGTGTGATGTCACTTTATATCTAAGAACAAGTACTAAAGGTAGGAATTTGAATGAGTTCTTTAAACTCCAAGAAGACAAAAATATAAAACTGTACAGTTAGCAGTGAAACCTCATGATGTAAGTGTAGAATTATCATAAAAATCAGCAATTTTACATCTAGTTACGTATTCAAAAGACTAATCATAAGTGTGAAAGATACTTGTACACAATTGTTCATATCAGTTCTATCTACAATGGCCCATCAACTGATGATGATATTAACAAGAATGTGCTACATCCACTCGATGGAGTATTATTCATCATAAAGAATAATAAAATACTTGTATGTGTTGTTGCACAAATCTACTTAAAATAGATTCTAAGACATATATGGTGGTATATACCAGTAGTTACAGATAGGATAATTCTAATTTTAAGATCAATCTTACATAGTAAGATCCTGTCTGAAACGAGCAACCAATGAACCAATTAAGAAAGTATGTGTGTGTGTGCACACACAGAGACACAAACACACAAATTCCCACATGCAAGTGTATGAGCACACACACAGACTCACATATAAACTTTCACACACAAATGCACTCATGCATGCATGAACTCAAGCACAGAAGAAAATAAAGTAACAAACCCTAAAACAACTAGATATAATAAGTGAAAAAACCCCAGAGTTCCATTTTTATAATATATTATCTTATAGAGGATTATAGAGTTCCATTTATACAATATATTCAAGCTGGGTAAATGGATAGGAACAGAAAGCAAATTGTATTACCCAGGAGCTATGGGGAACTCCTCAGGATTGGAGAATGATTGACTAATAGAACTAGAGTTCCATTTGAGAAGATAGAAACATTTGGAATGAGAGATATTGAACAAATAATGTTGTTATGTATTAAATGTTCCCGACTCACAGATTTCAATAGAGTCAATGAAAAGTACATGGCTTTCCAAAATAAGAAAATTACTTCTAAATAAATATATAATGTTTACATAACCTGATTGGGTGAAGTTCATTGAACAAAAATACATCAATTATTTTATTACTATATGAATTGTTTCATAGCATTTAGAAAGAAAGAAAGAAAGAAAGAAAAAGAGAAAGAAAGAAAAGAAAGAAAGATGCTTAGTCTATTTTATATGAAACCAAATCAGGCAAACAGAATATTGAAAGCAAACAATAGAACAACACCACTTAGAAAAACTATGCTGGCTAAGTTTATGTCAATTTGACACAAGCTAGAGCCATCAGAAAGGAGGAGCCTCAGTTAAAATGCCTTCATAAGATCTGGTGGTAGCTAAGTCTGTCCGTAATTTTCTAAATTAGCAATTGATGACTGATGGGGCAAGGCCAAGTTATTGTGGATGGGGCTACCTCTGCACTGGTGGTTCTGGGCTCTCTAAGAAATAAGGCTGAGTGAGCAATGGGGAGGAAGCACTACTTTATCTCCATGGCCTCTCCATCAGGTTCCTGCCTTGCTTGAAGTTCTGCCCTCACTGCTTTTGATTATGAACTCTTTTATGAAACAGTGAGTAAAATAAACCCTCTCCTCCTTAAGTTGCTTTTGGTCATGGTGTTTCTTCACAGCAACAGTAACCCTAAGAGAAAAGAATTTTGTTAATAGTCTCTATAATGTTAACCAATAATGTCCGCTTATGATTAATTTAGAAAATTCCAGAAATTATTAGTATTAGACAACCCATTAATAATAATATATTGACAGATTATAGAGGATCCTCACTTCAAACAGGTCCAATGACCTGTTACAGATGTGTCAAGTTGGCACAATAATGAAACTCTGACCACTTGTTTCAAACAAGTGGCCCTGGATAGCCTGAACCACTTTCATTTATACTGTTTCAGTAATTTGCACGAACAGTTTAATAATCAAATTTGTTTTCTTAAGTTTCTAAAAACAATTACAATAATTGCCAGTTTTAAATTCCCCCTCTGTCCTTAACTTCTTCACTGGTTATCATTACGTACTTGATTCATAATTTTAATGTCAGAAACATAAGCAGTGTTGCAAACAATGAAGGGAGTTTTTCTAAGTAGTCATACATGTGAGTAGAATAGTGTGCCCAGTTGCTAGCATTTGTGGTTACATCATCATACAAAGTGAAAGAGAGTTTTGCTTCTAGTGGTTAATGTTTACCTGTAGTCAAATCTAAGCTCTCACAATTAACTAACTCATCAGCCAAGGCTGAATCAATTCATTCTTTACTTTATCTTGTGGTAACATATTTTATATGACCTCATATACTCTGGATTTCCTGGGAGTCTGTTGTTATGTCCCCCTTTTCATTTCTGATTTTGTTGATTTGGATACTCTCTCTCTGTTTTTTGGTTAGTTTGGATAAGGGTTTATCTATCATGTTGACTTTCTCAAAGAACCAACTCTTTGATTCATTGATTCTTTGTATTGTTCTTTTTGTTTCAATTGTATTGATTTCAGCTCTAAGTTTGATTATTTCCTGCCATCTACTCATTCTAGGTGAGTTTCCTTCTAATTGTTCTAAGGCTTTCAGCTGTGCTGTTAGTTCTCTAGTGTGGGATTTCTCTAGGTTTTTCATATAGGCATCTAGTGCTATGAATTTTCCTCTTAAGACTGCTTTCATTATGTCCCATAAGTTTGGATATGTTGTGGATTTGTTTTCATTAAACTCTAAGAAGACTTTGATTTCTTTCTTAATTTCTTCCTTGACCCAGTGGTGGTTCAATTGAGTGATGTTTAGTTTCCATGAGTTGGTATTCTTTCTGTGATTTTTGATATTGTTGAACTCTAACTTTAGACCATGGTGGTCTGATATTATATAAGGGATTAATTCCATTTTTTGTATCTACTGATATTTGCTTTATGACCAATTATGTGGTCAATTTTAGAGAAAGTTCCATGTGGTGCTGAGAAATATGTATATTCCTTTGTGTTTGGGTGGAAGCTTCTGTAAATATCTATTAAATTCATTTGCTTCATAACCTCAGTTCGCCCTGGAGGTGGGGCCAGGCTGAAGGAGGTCCCTTCTGCTAGGAATAGCTGGGGAAGGACCCTCCCAGTTTTAGCCTAGGGTCAGTCAGCTAGCTAAGAGTCTGAGATCCGGACCCTGGGCATAAACCCAGCCCCCAGAGAGGGATTCTCCATGAGGCAGCCCAGGTGCTGAGGTTCCCTTACCTGTGAGTTTGCACTGAATACCCTCACATCTTTCAGTATTCTTTCATTGTTTTGTAGATTTAGTGGTTTTATTATTATGTAACTAGGGGACTTTCTTTTCTGATTCAATCTAATTGGTTCTGTATGTTTCTAGTACTTTGATAGGCATCTTCTCTTTTATGTATAGAATATTTTCTTCTATAATTTTGTTAAAAATATTTTCTGTGTCTTTGACCTGGCTTTCTTCTCCTTCTTCTTTCTATTATTCTTAGGTTGAATCTTTTCACAGTGTCCCAAATTTCCTGGATGTTTTGTGCAAGAAATTTTTTAGATTTAATATTTGCTTTGACAGGCTTATCCATTTCTTTTGTGGTATTTTCAGTGACAGAGTCTCTCTTCCATCTCTTGTATTCTATTGGTAAGTCTTGCTTCTGAGCCCTGATTGAGTTTTTTCAATTTCAGATTTTCCTCAGGTTGAGTTTTCTTTGTTGATTTTATGTCCATTTTCAGATCTTGAATGTTTTTTAAATTTCCTTCCATTGTTTGTGTTTTTATAAATTTAAGATACTTAGTCATTTTTACTTTAAGAACATCTGTTATATTTATAAAGGCTATTTTAAGTGCTTCAACTATGTTGCAATACTCAGTCTGCTATGGTAAGGTTGCTGGGTTATGTGGAGACATATTGTCCTGGCTGTTAATGATTGTGTTTTTATGTGGCATTTATGCAACTGGGATCAAGAGGATTGGAATTCTATGTGATAATATCTGGGCTTGTCTTTGTTGAGTAGATGTTTTGTTCCTTGGTTTCCGTTGCCCTCTCTTATTCTTAGGAAGAGTTTAGTGGCTGTATGTTGTGTGACAGGGAGTTCTTTTGGGATCCTGACAGATGTGGCCTCTGGGGTTTTAGGTAAAATGTGTTTCTAGGTATTGGGAGTTAACAAGTAGGAATGGGGATGAATTGGGGTGGGCTGAAGTGGTCCATCGAAGGGAAGAAAGCAGGGTCTTCTATCAGGCTCTGCTTAGTCCTAGGAATGGGAGCAGAGGGTGAGAGGAGTTCACAACAGAAGGTCTGCTGCAGAGCTGGGGTTAAGACTGGGAGATTGGATTTGAATACATGGAAGGAGAGGTGAAGATGTACAGTTAGTCTACCTGATTCCCTGGCTTAAGTGGCTGCCTGGTTCCCAGGGAATGTATGCTAGAGCTAGGGGGATGGGATAAAGCAATGAGTTGGGGGTGGGATGTTAGGAGGGGAAAATTTGTGATTGATTGGATATGGGGGGGAGGTGATGATGGAAGGGAGGCCTCTGCAAGTAGTCTGCTGCAGAGCTGAGGGTGAGACTGGGGAACTGGATTTGAAGGACTTACAGGATAGGTGAATGTCTATAGTTAGCTTAACTGCTTTCCACTGGAGTCTATTCTTAAATTTTTAATAATTGAAGAATGTGCTTTCACTTTTTGAAGTCAGTAAAAAAAAATCTGTGACAAACATAATTTGTCATCATGAAATGGCAACCTGCTTCATTGAAGCCATAGAGAAACCTAGCACTATATAACCACAATTCAACATCTTGTTAGAAATTTTGCTCTATAAAAATAATAACTTAGCATGGCAGAATCTTCCAATTATGTGATATTTTCATCATCATAGTTACCTTTTGGCAGGGATAAACAAATGAAGTATTAGAACTGAGGTGAAGAGGGGAAAACAGTTAGTGCAAGCAGCATAAGGGCCAAAATGCACAACAGAATCAGTCACACACATTATCTGCTAAGAGAGTTGAGAAGTATTAAGCTTTCTTAAAGGCATAAAGAAAGATAACATCATTGATTAAACTTACTATGCCCTAGGTGTCTTGCAGAATTCATGATAAACACAAAGTAAGCTTTCTTTTATTATTAGCAACATCTTATGTGTAATTTGTGCAAGTCTGCACTATGTGACCATTGGCCAGCACAGCCACCACCAAGAAGAACCTCCCATTACCCAATTGTGTGGCTTGAGCAGCTGCCAGAGGTGGGGCCTCTGGCTGTGGGACCAGGATTTATCCTTAGTGCATAAGTGGCTTTTTGAAACCCATTTCCTATAGAAGGATACCTTGCTCAACCTGGATAAAGGGGAGAAGGGCTGAGTCCTGCCCCATCATGATATCGCAGACTTTGTGGACTCCCAATGGGAAGCCTTATCTTCTCTGAGGAGTGGATGGTAGAGTGGGGTGAGGTGGGAGCTGAGAGGTGAGTGGGAGGTGGGGAGGGAACGGAAACTGTAGTTAGTATGTTAAAAAAAAAAACCCTTTAAATAAAAAGTAAAAAAAAAAAGAGAATCTCATAAAATATCTTTGGAAATATTCAGTCTTCAAAAAGTAAGATCCTAAACTGTATATGGTGGTACATGCCTAGTCCCTCAGCACTTGGGAGGCTGGACTATCTAGCAAGGCCATTCTGTCTGGTTACTTTTCCATTGCTGTGATAAAACACTGTGATCAAGATAACTTAAAGAAGGAAGGGTGTATTTGACTTATAAGTCCATGGGATTAGAGTCTGTCCTCATTATTACTGAGAAGCATTGAGGCATATATGTATATATATAATATATGGATTTTATGAAATTTATACAAACATTCTAAAATCTATTAGAGAAAATATTATTTATTTATATGCTATGTGTGTGTATGCACGCGCGCGCGCACACACACACACACACACACACAGGCTTTGTCTGCATGCACTCCTGCACACCTGAAGAGGACATCAGATCCCATTATAGCTACCATGTGGTTGCTGGCAATTGAACTCAGGACCTCTGGAAGAGCAGAGCATCCAGCGACTTTAACCACTGAGCCATCTATGCAGCCCCTAGAGAGAGAAAATAAAATGTGCAAAAAATTTGAAAAACAAAGTAATAAAGAAAAATGAGTTTTTCTTCCTAATTAGGAAAATATACAAACATACTGTATTAGTTAGGAAGGTACAGCATTCCTACAGAAATCTATAGTCCATCTGATAAAATATAATTGGATCTAGAAACACACACCATATCTGTGCATGTGACAGGAACAATAATTGTGGGACAATCATATATTTAGGAATTAAATTTAAATCCCATACACCATACATAAAATGTTAAAAATGCAAAACCCTGAAAAATTTAACAGGAAAACAGAAGAATACAGTTTTAAGTTTGGCAGTGAAATAACCCTTAGTCAGCAAAGCAGAAATGACAAGATGGAAAGGGAAAAATAGAAAATCTGACATGTAAGTGAAAAAGATGTGTTTGATAAGTGATGCCATGAATAGTGCTGAAATGTAAAAGGTTGAACAGGGAATTCAAGCATCTATTGAAGACTCTCATAGATCAGTAAGAAGAAAAGATATCCTATCTTGATAGAGGGAGCCTCTGTGGGGTTAGAAAGAAACCTGGTGTTAAGGAAACCTCAAAAAAATCCACAAGATATCCCTGGCAAGGACTCCAAGCAATAGTAGAGAGGGTGCCTAAACAGGACTTCTATAATCAAATGGATGACCACCCTATTTGTCATTATAGAACCTTAATCCAGCAATGGATAGAGGCAAGAGTAGAGATCTATAGCTAAGCACCAGGTTGAGGAGAGAGAGAGAGAGAGAGAGAGAGAGAGAGAGAGAGAGAGAGAGAGAGAGAGAGAGAGAGAGAGAAGAGAGAGGAAGAAAAGAGAGAGAGGAGAAAGTGTACATGAGCAAAAGGATCAGGATCATGAGGAGACCTACAGAGATAGTGAATTGGAGCTATTGGGAGCTCACTGACTCAGAAACAACCACAACCTTTATGGAAAGGAACCAAGCTCTTCAAAGACAGACGACCATCAAACAGTGGGGCAGTTTTTGGATCCTCTTGCAGTAGAATCAGACTATGTTCCTGTGCATGAAGTGGCATCTTGGAGCCCATTCCCTACAGAGGAACACCTAACCCAGCCTTAATACTGGGATGAGGAACTCGGACCTGCCTCAACTGGATACACCAGACTGAACTGACCTACGTTGGGACTCCTTGCCCTCCTTGGGGAATGGATAGGGGATGAGATAGGGGAAGGCTGAGAGGACTTGGAGGGACTGGGAGGAGGGAAGGAAGGGGGAGTGGTGGTAGATATAAAAAACTTTTAAAATAAAAAATATATGTTAAAAAAAGAAAAGAAGAAAAGATAACCTAAGTTGCAGTCAAGACAGTGATGTTATTAAATATTCCATGTGTAAACTTACAGTCTCCACCTCCCGTTTAATTACATTTGTTCTTTGACATTTTCATCCATGTACTAATTCCTGTCACTTCTTCCTCTTCTCAGCACCCCCTCACATCGTTCATATGATGACCTTCTGCTCAAAGAATTACCAGTTTTAGTGACACATGTTGTTTCTGAGCCACAGCTGTGTAAACTGTCCCTTCCCTACTGAGCTGTCTCAAGTTGAGCAAAAAGGAAAACTTAATTGTCTTAAGTTTAAGGCTTTAGGATCAACTTGCCTGTTCAGCAATTCATCTGTCCTAACTACTGAAAAACAATAACAAAAACAAGAAAGCAATCTACATAGAATGAAATAATAATGACTAACAAATACATAAAATCATAGACAATGGAATCATGAAATGTTAACAAACTTGAAAAATGCCGATACCATGCAAATGTGGTACAGAAGGTAAACAGCCAGAAGCTGTCACATCTCTTTTGTGGAGGCCATTTTGATGGCATCAATCAAATTCTGCTTTTACATATACAAGGCATAGTACATAGCTGGATGACTTTTATGTCCAAAATAGTCATAGAAACTTATTTTTTAACATAAAGAGAAGCTATCTGTCAAGTAATAAAGACATGTTTGAATCAATTGTAGTAATACCATATTTTGAACTAACACTGAAATACGGTGAAATCATTTAAAACAACATAGATTGTAAAATGTAGTGACTTGCAACCATCTCCAACGCATATTGTTAGATAAAAATTCAAGTTGTAAAGTAACATATATGGTGTGATTTCAAGACTGTTAACCTTCATATCTGTACACATAAAGTGTTTTCTTTAAGTAAATGATGGGCTTGTGATAGGGCTCAACAGAGACTTTATAGTGCTTATAACTGCTCTCTGAATTTTACTATTAGGTCAAATCTATACTTTCTGTGGACTTAGGTAATGAAAGTAAAATACAGAAATAGAATATAGAAGACTAGAAAAATAGATTGAAATACTTTTAACATGGTGCCTTCTTTATGTCCTCTCTCAAGACAAACTATTAACAGATTAATCCTAAAAACAAATAAATGAATGCATAAATATACTACACACAACAACAACATAAACTCCAACTAATACAGATAAAAATGCATCTAGGAAATGGGGGAGAAGAAATTTGTGGCCCCTAAAATTGAAGCTATGGCTCTCACAGATTTCACAGGCCAATCAGGGTCTTCTAAAAGCTCAGTCTTAGCTGCTTAACTCTGTTTCCTGGGAGCTTTTAAAGTACTTATGCCTGGATCACATCCTCAAAAATTCCAATCTGGTTCATCTTGGGTGTGGCTTTGACATCATAATTTTTTTTCCAAAATGTCTCCAGATGATTTCAAAAGTACAGAGGAGACTGAGAATTATCACTGTTAGCAGTTCCTAGAATAGAAATACGGGAAAATTAACTTCTCTGCCCTAAATGGTCACAGTAGTGGCTCTGAAAAGGCTGTTAAGAATCCTCCTGCAAGGCAAAGCTGGTGGGTAGGCTTCCTGTGGCAAGAGGGAAAGCCTCTGAGATACATAGTATTTCATACTCTTTCTAAAACTAGCATAGCTTGAGAGAAGCCTAGCCAGAAACCCAGGAGGCCACACTCAATGCTGTGTTACAAAAGTTTCTGAGCTATGATTACTGTGGAAACTGCCAATGAGGGACAAGCTCAACTTCAATGTTTTAACGAGCCTCTTGGGAGAAATTACCCATGAACTTCTCCTAACATTTTCTTTGATGCTAATTAACCCCTCAAGGTGTTCCTGATGGTCTAATTAAACAGAGTCTAGAAGAGAAAGTTTCACAGTTTGCTCTTAATGGATGGAGGATTGGGGATTAGACCCCGAGAGCTTCCTATCAGCCTTAATGTAATCTTGGCCACAGCTGATCACAACACACTTCCCAAACTCCCCAGGCACAACCATTCCATTTTCTAGTCAGAGAAACATATTCCCATTAAGCTAAAAATGTTCATTTATTGATCATATCTAGCTCAGAAACTTTCCAGAATTTGGAGCAAGAATGGACTTTTGGAGAGGCCAGGACAGTTTTTGATGACCTCATGGTCATACAGGTTAAAGTCTGGCTGAGACATCTTGCTTTCTCTCCATGGTTTTTCAGTGTCACTTGGGAGTTGGAATTGATTATGGTAGTTACAAATATGTTATGTGATATGAAGTATGTAATAGCTACTTATGATCTGAAAAAATTAGATTGCATTATATCCAGGAAACTAAAAAGAAAAAGAATTTCACTTTGAGGTGTAGATATCTCTTTCTATTAGTCTGTTGAGAAAGAGTTTCTCAGAAACAGTAGTAGCCACCTGAAAACAAGTAAACACTTTATTTTTTTTCTGGACTTTGGCTCTTGAATCCCCTGTACAGAGGACTCTGGATGCTATTGTGAGCTGCAGAACTTCTAACTGGTCCACAAACACATGCTATGTATGCATGAGGTGATTTCTGTTAGGATGAGATGAGTAGCAGTGATAGCAAGGTCTGCCACAGTGTGGACTGATGCTGCCTGTGAGCTGGGTGCTGGTAAATGACTTTATACACACAACCCACTTAATCCTTATACCAGTTCTGCTATGAGAAGACAGTCAGACATAGACAACCAATGTCTTAGAACACCAAAGAATCATCGTATTTGATAACAACTGATAAGACATTTCTAAAATGTGAGAAGAGATTTTGAAGGTTCTCAGCACAAAGAAATCCAATATCCATCTATCTGAGATAATCAGTATGTCAATTATTCTGATCTGAACATCACACATCATATTTATGCATTGAGATGCTATACTGTACCCTGTAAACATGCTTAATAACTACATATCAGTGAAACTATATTAAAAATTGTAGAGGATAATGAAAGTGCTAGAAGCTTGTTCAAGGTCAGAAAATAATTGTCTTCTACTAAATGCAAAAAAAAGATTTATTAAAATTTTCAGTTTTATGTGTATTCTAGCAAAACAGTTGACAGTTTCTATGATCACTTTGAGACAGAGGATTTATTTGAAAAATCACCTTGAACTAGCACAAATATAGCTGTTAATGCCTTTAATTTTAAGCTACATATATGTTGTAAAAGGTTTCCCAGGCCTGTTTGGGGCCGGAGGTTTGGAACCTGGTCTGCGGCGGCTTTTGTAGTACTCGATGCCTGAAAAAGACTATCAATAGTATTTGATTAAAAACTACCTTCCATTATAGCTATCAACTTGAAAAATGATGAATAAATTCAGATATGACATCAACCACTTCAAATCAGAATATAAAGAGAGATGACTTTGTTATTGAATAGGACAAGCCAAGAAAAGGAAAATGACTGTGGTGGAATGTCCTCTGTATGAAATTAATATAAGTATCTGATCCATTTCTTTGGGGAAAAAAGCCATCTTTTGAATGAATGAATGAATCACACACTTATATTAACTTTATACTGTTTGGCCCATATCTTAAGCACATTACTAGCTAGCTCTTTCATCTTAAATCAACCCATTTTCATTAATCTGTCTGCCACGTGTCTCGGCCCGCAGATCACCTGTATTCCTTACATGATTCTTCTTCGGGGGTCGGATGGAGACTGACTAACTCCACCCTCCTTCTACCTGTCTGTCCTCTGATTCTCCACCTACTTCTACAGTGCTGTGCATAGGTCAAAACAGATCCTTTATTTACAGCATACAGAGAACATTCCACCACACATATAACTATAACAAATAAATAAATCATCAGCAAATGTAGGGCAGAAATAGATTAAGTTTGGCAACATTCCCATGATTACAAACCTGGACAAGTACTGAAGTTGGATTCCAGCCTTGTCATTTGTTGTAGAAAGTTTTTTTGGCCCGTTTGGGCCGGAGGTTCAGAACCTGTTCTGCAGTGGCTTTTTTCCCCAAAGAAATGGATCAGATACTTATATTAATTTCATACAGAGGACATTCCACCACAGTCATTTTCCTTTTCTTGGCTTGTCCTATTCAATAACAAAGTCATCTCTCTTTATATTCTGATTTGAAGTGGTTGATGCCATATCTGAATTTATCCATCATTTTTCAAGTTGATAGCTATAATGGAAGGTAGTTTTTAGTCAAATACTATAGATAGTCTTTTTCAGGCATCAAGTACTATTTACTTTTTAGTTTTATGAGCAGAGTTATCCAAATCATTGCATTACTCTGCTAGGGCTTGATAAAGAGCTACAAATGAAAGGGCTTAAACAATACAAACATATTGTCTTAGAATTCATCTGAAATCACATTTCTACTAAGGCCTTACCCCTTATAGAGGGTCACATACCCCTTCATCTTCAGTAGAGAGATGGTCATCTTTATGTGTGTGTCTTAGACATGTCTCAGTATCAGTAATATAGAATTATGACTCATCCTAATGACTTTACCTCTTTAAAGACCCCATCCCAAAAGACAATGATAGTTCAAGACACTGGGAAGTTTAATCTAAAATTCTCTCTCTCCCTCCCCTTCTCTCTTTTTCTTTCTCTCTCCTTCTTTCACACACACACACACACACACACACACACACACACACACACACACACCTGTGTATCTATGCAAGCAAAAAATCAAAATCTTAACACTTAAGGGATAACATAGGGAATCTACATATTATATGTGAAAAAATCAATGTAGAAGCCAGAGAATAAAGCTAGAGAGGTTTTCTTATAAAACTCCATGGCTCTGAAATAGATTGGAAAAGCGGTGCTCTGTTCATTAAATGTGGGCTGGTTCTCCTGTGCTTCTAGTATTTTAAACAAGAGCGGTAGAAAACTGTGTCATTGGATTTGTAGAAATCAGAAATATGTATAATGGGATTGTGGTCTGTTGTAAATATTTGTCCCTCTTACTGGTTTAATAAAAATGCTGATTGGCCAAAGGCACCAACATGGGTAAAATATACCCACATAAAGCCATAGAAAGCTTTTAAACAGTCTAGAGCATAGAAAAGGAGCCAAAAGCAGTTTCTGATTTGTATATCTCAAGTGGGCTGTTGTAAAGAGACTGAGTGGTTTATGGAATTAAATTACAAAATGGCATGTTTGCTGTATGCAATTTAAACTGAAGAAGGCTAGTTCCTGAGCCTCAATGTAAGCAAGGAGCTGCACATGGTATGGTAAATTTAAGGAGAGGCAAACATGGCTTCTTAGTGACAGTGGTTTTTTTTTTTTTTTTTGGATCAGCTTTTTAAAATGTGTCTTCATGATTCAGCCTTAGAGGCAAAACACATGTGAGTCTTTTAAAAGGCCCTGCTGCCAAATACTGAAATGAAGTTAATAAGCAACAGATGGCAACACTTTATTTGGTGATTACATGGACCCTAAAAATTCTCCAGAGTGGTAACTGTGAGTCCTAGTAGTACCTTGGCTAAAAAGCTAAATTCTATGAAGCTAGACTAGGAGCTGGTAGAGCTAGCCAGCTCTAGCTCAGCCTTTAATCCTTAGTCACACCTAGATTAATTTTGTGGTCAGAAACAGATTAAATTTGTGGTCAGAAACAGAAAGAAATAGAGGGAGCTGGGTGGATTTAGCTACCCTAACCATGCAAAGGTCTTCTCAAAAGTAGAAAAAGATAAGAAATAAAAGATATACCTTAAAGACAGATAAAAAAAACCCTCTGAATGGTTTAGAGTGTGTTTAAAAATATATGCATGTAACATGAGGTTTCTGGCCCCACTGGGCCAGAGGTCCATACCCACAGACCTGTGGTTCCAGAGTGCCTAGCCACCTGCCAATGCTTAGCTCCCCCCCCCCCCCGAAAATGACTCAGATACTTATATTAATTTCATCCTGCTTGGCCTATGTCTCTGGAACATTGCTAGCTAACTCTTTCATCTTAATTCAACCCATTTCCATTAATCTTCCCTGCCACATGGCCCGTGGCTCACCTGTATTCCTTACATGCTGATTCTTTGGTGGCTGGATCTCTCCCTCTCAATCTCTCTCAACTTCTCTCTCTCTTTCTTTCTCTCTCTCTCTCTCTCTCTCAATTCTACCCTCCTACCTATACTTCAATTTCTCAACCTACCTACAGTGCTTGGCATGGCCAAAATAGTTACTTTACTTAAAAAATAATATTCACAATATATAGAAAGACATTCTCACATCATGCATAGGCTTAAGGAAGAAGAAAAGGAAAAAGGATAAAGTCCTTGAAAAAGGAATAGAGTAAAAAAAGTAATAAGCCATGTAAAGATGGAAATTACAAAGATTGTCTAAATACTGTATGTTATTGTCTTGTCTTTAAATTTTTTAACTAAAAATGATGTAGTAAAAGCTACTAAAAGCTGTTTGATTACAAATGCTCCTGGATTAATTAAACATATATATTTTGTAAATGAGTTGACTTTAAAATTGAAAGCAAAAGATGTGTTAATTTAGAGAAGATGCTTTCTTTTCATCTTCACAGAAAATGAAAGACTTTGGATTTATTCTTGGTTAAAGAAAATAAGGTTTGATCAGGGAAGACCCCTGAAAAGTCTCCAATGGAAATGAATGGCCCAGATGATTTCAGATCACCTTTGATGTAGTTTCCTCTGAATTCTGCATTCAAAACAACTTTAAGAAGACTGGCTGAGATGACCCAGCCTTAGAGACTATTCCACTAAGGACTTGTCCATAATCTTATTTTTTTTCTTTGGATCCCCATGAGAATGCCAGCACCCCATTCAGCAGAAAGTAGCCTAGAGAACTAAGCTCACATTTCCAAAAAATGTATTATGAATGTTTGTCTTATTTACAGTGTTGCTTATAAGTTGTTATAGATAATGAAAAAAAGGATATTAGATTTGGGATTCTTCTTGTTTTAAAAAGATAAAAGGAATATGCAGTGGGATTATGATATGTTGTAAATATTTGTCCCTTCTATTGGTTTAATAAAAATTTTGATTGGCAGACAAGAAGTGTAGGTGAGGCTACCAGACTAAGAAAACTCTGAGAATAGAAAGAACAGAGCAGAGAAGCTACAGAGAGCCAGATGAGTCACCAGCAGAAACAGAGGAAAGAAACTGAAATGCTTCTCTAAGAAAAGGTACCGAGCCACAGGACTGAACAGGATAAGAACCATGGGTTAGTTTAAGGGTAAAGACTTAGCAAGTTATATGCCTGGGCCCTAGGACAATCAGCATAAAATTAATGTAAGTGTTTGTTTGATTATTTGGGCCTATGCAGCAGTGGGATTGAGAGTGAGTCTAAACCTCTGGTCTAGGCCGGAAAGGCTAGGCCAGAAACTTACTACTACAGATATGCATATCACTCTCAAGAAATTTCCTGTAGATAATCCAAAGGTTTCACCATGCTCCAGAGAGTCATTCAAGTAAGGTGAGTGAGAGAGATAGAAGCCAGGTTGCTGGGTAGTGATCATTGATGAACAGAACTCAAGCAGATGTCAGTATTGGATTATAGCATAACACAGAGTAGGCTAGAAAAACCAGCAATAGCTGTGTTGTTGTTAGAAGCATCAGAGTAACGTCATGTAAATCCTGAAGGAAGAAAGCCATGTGAGAAGTAAATGAATGAATGGGATTAAATTAGACAACATTTACTGAGAAACTGTATTGGGAGGAGAAAAGTACAGAATTGGGTTATGGCTAAGGTAGAGTGAAGGTTCAAAGGCAGCAACAAAACTAAATAGTGGAAATGAAGCTATAGACATGAGTTGGCATGTGTTATTGCCAAGGGCATCAGCGACTGTCAAGATTCACTCAGTAATACAGTAGTGTTACTCACTGCAACATCCATAGAGATGCAACAACTTCCCACCAGCCCTTTTCATTTGTCTAGGACACAAGCACCTAAGTTTTTCTACTACAATAATTCAAGAGTTATTAACTAATCAGAGATGACACAGAAATTATAACTAACATGCCATACATGTAGCAAAGAGAGCTGAATGACATGCCCCCACTCCAGTTCTGCCTTAGGGTGAGAAATTAATGACTTTGAAAATTACTTTAAGTCTGTTTTATTTTACTTTTTAAAAAATAAGAAAAATTTATAAAATGCAATGTTTCAGCAATGCACCAGTGTTTGAATAAACAAATCAGAACAATACAAAAACAAACAGAAATCTTCTATTTTTGGTATTTGAGAACACATCTTTTTTGTAGCTACTTAAGAACACAGTACATTATTATAGTCAATAAGGTAGGTAACTAATGAGGCCTGTTTAAGTGCCAGCCTAAATGCTGCAATTGTTACTTTTCCAGCAGGTAGAAAAGTCCTAGTCCCCATTAACTAGGTAACCTATGTAAGCAGTTACCTCATTACACTATTGGCAAAGTGTTGTAGTGTCTGGCCTGCTACAATACTTTTGCCAATAGTCAGCAGCTCAAAAGAAGCTTTTAGATCTAATGGATTGTACTCATTGCCTAAGATGGTTGGAACAAAGAGAGAATATACTCCTAGTTTGCACAAGGAACCTGGTACCTCTAAGCTACTCTGGCGGTAAATCTCAGTGGTCCTCTGGGAGTGAACAAATACTGATTACATTTCCTGTTATCACAAGTAGAAAGTCTCACAGTTACAATATTGTATTAATAAAATGAGATAAGAATAAATACAAAATGTTAAAGACTTATTAATGTGAGGTTACTTTGGGTCAGACTTTTCTTATCTATAGGCAAACTATGTCATCAGAGAAGGACTGAGGATTTGAAATTCAGACCCCAGTCCAGAGCAGACTCAGAGATCTAGCAGACCCCTTGCTCAGAGGAGACAGGAGACACCCAAGTCCTCTCGCCACAACTGACTAGGAGCAGCCTAATCTTGAACCACTGAAGATATAAAAAATTCCCTTAAAGAAATAGAAGAAGGGGATCGGGTCCTCTCTGCAGAGTGTGCACCCACACACTCTGTAGCAGACGGAGATAAGCTCTGGACTGCCACAGTCCCCCCAGCTGCTGCTGAGGAAATTTGCACAGCTACCCACCTCCAACTGAGCAATCAGATAAGGACTGGGGGACCCTGAAGGACAGACTCAGACCCTGCCCAGAGGTGAGGATGGGTCAGCAGGCCCAAGCGCCTGTATCCCTGCCAGGGAGAGTAGAGCTCCCATCGGTTCCGGTTCTGGTTTCGGGACCGGGTCCTGTCTGCAGAGTGTGCACCCATGCACTCTGTAGCAGATGGAGATAAGCTCTGACTGCCATAGTACCCCCAGCTGCTGCTGAGGAAATTTGCACAGCCACCATCCCGCCCCCAATTGGTCGAACAGAGAAAGATTAAAGACTTGAAATTCAGTCCCCTGCTCAGAGCAGAGGTAGAGATTGAGCAGACCTTTTCCTCAGAGGTAACTCCAGAAGAAAGTGGTGATCCTACAAATACAAGTCCTAAACTGAGCAATGAAGAAAAAACAGAAGGAAGCAACACCAAAAATTCCTTTATGATGATCATCGAAGCTCTCAAAGAAGATATGAAAAATAGCCTTAAAGAAATAGATTAAAACACAAACAAAAAATTGGAAGAGATGAACAAATCTATGAAAGAAACATGCCAGGAACTAAAAGCTGAAATAGAAGCAATAAAAAAGGCACAAAATGAGGCAAAGAAAACCTGAAGAAAAAAGCTGAACCACAGATACAAGCATAACAAACAGAGCTCAAGAGATGGAAGATAGAATCTCTGAAGTGGAAGACTGTAGGGTGTGGTTGTTCCTTGCACAACTTGAGCATAACAAACAGAGCTCAAGAGATGGAAGATAGAATCTCTGAAGTGGAAGACTGTAGGGTGTGGTTGTTCCTTGCACAACTTGCTGGAACATTGCATCATGTTCCCCAGCTATTGCATCTGCGCTGCTTATGCTAATTAGGCATAGAGTAGTGACCTATCCGATGTGATCCTTGAATATGCTAATGAGGTATTACTTTGGACCTATCACCAGCTATATGCTAATGAGGCATTACGTTGGGCACCAGTCACGAGTCCCGGCTTCCCTATATAAGCAGGCTGCATTTCAGGCACGGGATCTTCTTTCCACCATTCTCAACTGAGCTGTACTCTAATAAAGTGTGATCTGAGAAGAATTGTGCGTGTAGTGACTCGTCATTCTGCAAGACAGAAAGCGGCTCGCCACAAGTGGCACTGAAACCTGGGAACCTTCGTGCCCCACAGAGAAGACCGATTCAGAACTCGACACACAGAGTGGACCATTGGTGAGGTTGCTGTAGAAGAATCTCAAGGAGATTCAGAACTGCAGTAATCAGGAGGGTTAACCGGTAAGTCTCACAGGAAAATAGTGGGACCTGTGTTAAGCAGAAAAACTCTGCTTGTAGAAAAAAGCAGAGAACAGGGCGTCTGCTGACAAGTGGATCTAACCCGTTGGTAGTTTGGGGTTGTTTAGGATATAAAGGGTTTTAAATAGGCAAGGATATGGGTGTAAGTTTCTCTCACCTGATTGCCACAGCTTTGAAAGAGCTGTTGAAGAGTAATGGTGTGAGTGTTAAATTAAGGTAGGAATTAAAGGTTATATAAGGATGAGGTTTTTAACCTCATGTCCAATTTTTTTGGCTCTTAAGGAGCTGCTTCATTAAGGTTTTTTCTGAGTCCGTTCTGCTTGCTAGCAGTGGGAGAGATAGATGGGTTCCTATAACATATTGAAAAGTAACCAAGAGAGGCGAAGTCAGCAATTACAATTTGTTTCCCCTACTGCGCCTATTGCCCACCCTCTGTTTTGCCAGGCTGGTGAGGGCATCTGTTCTAAGCCACCGGACAACACAAAAGTGTGGAAGAGAGTCCAGCGTGAGCTGCGTCCTAGCATGCCACTGGCTTTTCCAGTTTTTCAAGATAACCATGGGCAAAGGTATCATGAGCTTTTAGATTTTAAGACAGTAAAATCCCTGGCAGAGTCTGTCCACACTTATGGCACTACTGCGTCTTTTACAGTAGCACAGGTTGAGGCATTGAGTAGATCTGCCATGACGCCTAGTGACTGGAGTAGCTTAGCAAAAGCGTGTCTCAATCCTGGGCAGTATTTAGATTGGAAATCATTCCTGACTGAATTTGAGGAGGAAGATCTAGAGGAGGCGGCTGCAGCCTATGAGCGAGAATGCTATTAAAGACCTTGCAGAGGCTCAGATATCACTTCAAAAGGTAGAGCAAGCAATTACTAGGGCACAGTTGGTGCGCTGTGATGAATCCTAGCCCTTTTGGATGTGTATCCTCCCCACTTTAGGCTTTCCAACTGATGTTCTTTTGCAAGAAGGGCCTCTACTGTGGATTCATACTAAATCTAAAGGGATGAGAACCTTGTCCCACTATCCATCCATGACAGCTGAGGTTGCGTTATTAGGCATTAAACAATCTATTACATCTTTTGCCAAGACACCTGACCAACTTATAGTCCCTTATAAAAAAGAACAAGTAGAGATATTGGCTGCCACTACCTCAGAATGGGCTATATTGGTTTGTGCCTTTTCTGGTACAATTGATAATCATTTGCCCAAGAGTGAACTTTTAAGATTTGTAGTACAGCAGCCTTGGTGTTTCCTCGAATCACTAGGGAGCAACCATTGAGCAATGCCTTAACCATCTACATGGATGGGTCTAAGACTGGGAAGGGAGCCTACATGATGCAAGGAGGCTCACCTGTAACTGTTGAATGCCATCCAAATGCTCCCCAAATAGTAGAATGCCAAGTAGTTTTAGAGGTTTTTAAATGTTTTCCTGAGTCTTTTAATTTGGTATCTGATTCATCATATGTGGTGAATGCTGTTAAAAATTTAGAAATTGTTTCCTATATTAAACCCTCTAGTATGGTAGCCTCACTTTTAGCAGGAATAAGAGGTGAGATTTTGCATC
>PVIH01020006.1:0-33744 GCA_004025045.1 Sigmodon hispidus | reverse complement strand
GGATGTACTCACTCATTAGTGGACTCTAAACAAACAAACAAACAAAAAAGCAAAGCATGCCCAAACTGCAACCACAACTACTGAACAGCTTGGCATCAGAAACACCTTGGACTGACTCCTTGGATCCCACTCCCACTAGAGGAACACCTGACTCACTCTTGAGGTTGGGGGGAGAAAACTGGAGCTGCAAGGAGTGGAGACAGAGCCTAGCAATATTGGGACAGTGGGACCATGGGACTGCCTGCAGCCTGCCCAGGGAGGGGATGGGAATTGTGGAGAAGAGAGAATGGCCTGATGTGTTGGGAGGGGGAAGGGACCTTAAATAAGGATTTACAAAGATAGAAAGTGTGACTTCTTGTTCATAATAATAAAAAAAAGAAAAAATATTCAAGCAAACCCACTAAAATCAGGAACTAGATAAGGATGTCCCCTCTCCCCTTATGTATTCAATAAAATTCTCATATTTTAGCTAAAGCAATAATGGAACAAGAAAGGTTGAGGAGTTAGAAACTGGAAAAGAAGAAGTAAAAATATTGTTATTTGCAGATGATGTGATTGCATATGTAAGTGGCCAACAAAATTTTATCAGGGAACTTCTACTGCTGATAAACACCTTTAGCAATGTAGCATGATACAAGATTAACTCAATAATCAGTAGACATCATATACACAAAAGATAAATGGGCTGATAAAAGAAATAAGGGAAACATAACCATTTTTAATACCTGCAAATAGTGTTAAATACCTTAGTATAAGTATAAGCAAAGAAGAAACTGATCTATTTGACAAAAATTTTAAATTACTGAAGGAAGAAATTTAAGAGAATGTCAAAAATGGAAAGACCTTCCATGCTCCTGGATAGGTAGGATCAGCATATTAAAAATGGCAATCGTACCAAAAGCAATCTACAGATTCAATGAAATTCCCAACAAAACTTCAGCACAATTTTTTACAGATCTTGAAAGAACAATACTCAACTTCATTTGGAATAACAGAAAAGCCAAGATTGCCATAATAATTTTGCTCAAAAAAAGAACCTCAGAAGTCATCACCATCCCCATCTTCAAATTATATTATAGAGCTACAATAATGAAAATAGCCTTGTTTTAGAATAAAAACAGATTCATGGATGAATGGAATCTAGTTAAAGACCCAGTCATTAACCCACACACCTATGAACACCTAATCTTTGACATGTGTCCCAAAATATTCAATGGAAAAAAATAGTATCGTCAACAAATGGTGTTGGCATAGCTGGACAGCAGTGTGTAGAAAAATGCACATAGATATAAACCTATCTCCCTGCACAAAACTCAAATCCAAGTGGATCAAAGACCTCAATTTAAACTCTGCTACCCTGAACTTGATAGAAAAGAAAGTGCAAAATACTCTCCAACTCATTCCCATAGGTGACCACTTCCTAAATATAACACCAGTAGCATAGACATTAAGGACAACAATCAATAAGTGAGACCTCTTTAAATTGATAAACTTCTGTAAAACCAGGGACTCAGTCAATAAGACAAATCTACAGCCTACAGAATGGGAAAAGATTTTTCCCAACTCTACAAGTGACAGAGGACTGATCTCTGAAGTATATAGAGAACTCAAGAAACTATAGCTCAAAACCTTAAATAACCCAGTCAAACAATGGGGTTCAGGAACTAAAATGGAATTCTCAGCAGAAGAATTACAAATGGCTGAAAGGCACTTGAAAGGTACTCAATAGCTTTAGCCATCATGGAAATGCAAATCAAAACAACTTTAAGATACCACCTTACACATATCAGAATGGCTAAAACTAAAAACACAGATGATATCCTATTCTGGAGAGAATGAGGAGCAAGGGGAACACTCCTCGATTTTTGGTGGGAGTGTAAGCTTGTTCAGCCACTCTGGAATGTAATATGTTTCTATCTTAGAAAACTAGAAATTAATCTCCCCATGGTTCTACCAATACCATTATTGGGCATATACCCTAAAGATGTACATTCACACCCCAAAAGCATTAGCTCAACTCTGTTCATAGCAGCCTTATTTGTAATAGCAAGAACCTGGAAACAACCTAGATGCTCGTCAACTGAGGAATAGATTAACAAACTGTGGTACACCTATGCAATGGAGTACTACTGAGCAGTAAGAAAAAATATTATCCTAAAATTCAAAGGCAAATGGATAGAGTTGGAGAATGTCCTCCTAAGTGAGTTATCACAAACCCAGAAAGATAAACAGAGGATGTAATCACACATTATTATACTTTAAACAAAAAGCAAAGAACAGCCAAGCTGCAAACCACAACCACTGAATAGCCTGGGATGTAAAAAACCTTGGACTGGCACCTTGGAACAAATTACCTCCAGAGGAAACCTATCATAATCTTGATATTAGGATTAAAACTCAGACTTGTCTGCTTGGATACTGAACTAATCCACCTTGGCATCTCTTGTCCTTTCTGGGGAGGAGATAGGAGTATGGAGAGAAGAGAATGACCAGGAAGTGCCCGGTGGGGGAAGGGAGTTTGCACAAGGGAATTCATGTAAAAAAAATGAGACTTTATTAAAAAAAAATTAAAAAAAGAACATATGTGAAAACATTTTATACACTTATTACTACCTATTTGAAAAATAATAGACAAAGGATCATCTCATCATGGAGAGGATTAATGTGGAAGGAATGTTATGTTTTCAGTATTAGAACAAGGGTGATGATATTCAGGTGCTCTGTACCAAAACCAGTGATACTTCTTGATAAGTTGTGCCTTCCAAGCCATTGCTTTTGCATTAAGATATATTGCAACATTTGATTTACATCCTGATTAGGAGAAACATTCAGAAATATTTTTATTTAATGAAACACTTTCTAATCTACTAAATTGAGGTATCAGACTGACACTTAAAGACTATGACATTGATTACACCAAACTTCATCCTATAGAAGAAACTCTACCTTCAAGCAGTTAGCAGCATGTTCCATCCCAGTATCAAATGGTTTACTATAAACTTGTTGAAGAACCATCTCATGGAGGGAATGTGCCACGGTGTACACAGAATTATATATGTCATAACTGTCATCACTAAAAGCCATGTTAAATGTCTGTTTCTTTAGCCATTCCAATGATGCGTTGGATACACAATTCTTCAGTGTTTTATATTTACAGTCTCTGACATCACAGTTAAAGTTCATCCACTCCAGCCTTGACAAAGATTCATCTGAGTATTTAAGAGGGTTCAATGTCTGGACAAATAATTTAAACCCAGAAATCTCAGGATAGTGGTGTGAAAAAACTACAATCCCATGTAATGAATTAAGTGTGAAGAGTCTCTGATTTGTATAAAAATCCCATTGTGAGGTTGTTATCCATAATCTCTGTATACCTAGAGATTTCCACATTCTAAAGCTCACAGCAAGATTGCTATCTGTGTCACCATAAATAATAACTACATTTGTTGATGATGTCATGATTTGGTTATAATATACTTCTGCTCTTGACATGTATAAATTCTTATTTACTGGGATCAAATTGATAAAAGCAAAGCAGATTATACTTTTTTCCATTTCTCTTCTTAAATGTGAGAGAAATTGGGCACCCTGATCATTGTCTAAAATGGCCAATCCAATCCAGTTCCAGTTGAAGTGAAGCATTAAAGAAACCATGGCCAGGGCTAGAGCTGTGTCTTTGGCAGCCATCTGATACAGATAGGGAAACTGTTCATAATCATTTAAGAAAGTTTGGAAAGGTCCATAGGTAAGTTGAAGGACCTAGGACACAGGGAACAGATTGAGGTAGCATGTGCTCCTAAAAACTTGTAAATACACTTTAAACAAATAGCATTTTTTTAATTCCTTAGCTGTTACTTTTTTCTTAATCTCAATTTAAAAAAAAATGAGAAACCACCATACTGCCTTCCAGAGTGGCTGAACAAGTTTACACTCCCACCAACGATGGAGAAGTGTTCCCCTTGGTCTGCATCCTCTCCACCATAGGCTATCATCTTTGCTTTTAATCTTAGCTGTAATAGCAATAACTGGAAACAACCTAGACTCCCTTCAAATGAATAATGAATTAAAAAACTGTGGTACATCTGCCCAATGGAGTACTACTCAGCAGTAAGAAAAAGATGATATTCTAAAATTTGCAGGCAAATGGATGGATACAGAGAATATCCTTCTGAGTGACGTATCACAATCTCAGAGTAGCAGGGTATGTACTCACTCATTAGTGAACTTTAAAAAATAGAGAGAGAAAGAGATGTCATTGTATACAGGAGCTCAAGGCTAGAACATAGCTAAATGACACAGTGCCTCACTTCTGCATTGATGGCTTCTGGCAAGGGGTGAGGAAAGAATTGTTTTCTTTAAGGATCTGGCCACAGGGAGTTTAATTATGCTCCAGTAAGTAAATAAGCAGCATGAATGGGTATTTTTAAATGGGGAGATCATTAGAGTGGGTATGGATCAGAGAGGCCTGATAACTGAGTTTGATGGGGTACATGATATAATATAAGAAATGTATAAAGAAAAGAAATGAAGCCCCATTAAGTGTTTTAATAGTAACCTAGAAGTACAGTGTTTGCCATAAGTGTGAAGCTAGTATCCTCACACTCTTCTTAGCATATAGAAATGCCAACTCTTCCAAACCCATACCACAATATCTCACCTGTGGAGTATTGTAGATATTTAGAACTCTCCCAACCATTGCAGATGTTGCCCAGTCTGGTCCTGTAAGCACTATTATACATGTGTTTTCCTCACTACACATATAATTAGGGTGTGTATTCTGAGATTTTTCAGAAAAATGTAAAATATTGTATAAATGTAACACAGTCTTACAACCACCTTCTGCAAATTCAAATGCTAATGATATATTTGGTAAAAGATCAGGGTTCCTGTTGACTTCATCCATGGAAAAAGCTAAGGCCAGTGCAAACTGATTGTTTTCAGTTGTTGTTCTGTAAAAGGGTATAATTTTAGTTATGGACAGAGATCTACAGATGTTTCTTTGTAGTTAATAGAACTACCCTAGAATTGACAGTATTCTTTAGTATTCTTCACTAACCCAGAATACTAAATAATATCCTGTGCTGCAAGACTGAAATGAAATAAGAAGCTGAAACCTTGCAAAAAATTTAAAAGCTTATGAGATTGCATCCCCCATAAATAAAATGACCCATCAACCTCATCTACTGTTACTGTTGTTCATCCTTGTTTCTGAGATTTTTAATAAAAAAAGGACAATGGCACAAGACTTGATCAAATAATAAATCTGAAAATGTCATCATTTTGCAATTATTAATCAATATGAAAAATATATGTAATGTGTGAGCAAATGAGATCATGGTATTTTCTGATAAAATTAATTGAATGGGATAAGGTAGCCAAATAATGTCTGATGATCACATAATCATATAGACAAGAGTTGACAGTTATGCTTAAAATATATTATAATAATTGGACAATTTATTTAAAATATACCCTCATATTAACCTTCACATTCTGATTGACTTAAAGCAAATGTAAAATATTTTTAAAATGTTTCTATTTAAATAAATTAAAATAGCACAGATGAATTTGTTAAAAAATGATTGTCTGTATTCATCTGTGGGGACAAGATCAATGATTACCTACTCCATAAACAGGAAATGAATGCCTTAGTTTTAAATGATAATTTTCTGTAGACTAGCCTGGCATCATTTATATAAGGATACTCCTGCTTCAAGGACTATGTACAGAAATTAAGAGCATGCAATACCTCCTCAGTATTGCTCACGTATTTTATGTTTACATAGTCATGTCAATATATTTGTACTGAGTAAATATAAGCAACACATTTTTTCTTATCAAAATTATCTTTTGAGTACACTCATAGATACACAACAACACCAGCATTCCACTGAAGTTTGTATATGTCACTATGCCATCTTTGTAAAATAAAAGACTTTAATATGTGAAATGTAAGAAAAATGCTAATAAGTGCTTTTTGTAATAAAAAAGTATAAAAACTCAATTGAGTAATACTAACTTTAGTTTATGTTTCTGTAAATAATAATATATTTCTTACTAGTTATTTTATATTATCTGACAAAAAAAATCAAACACACTTCATTCTGAGTGATTCCGTGAGAGTTAAAGGCAAGCTGTTCTCCATGTAGAAATTGTACCACTGTAGTGTCTTTGTGTATATAAATATTTTCCTGTACATATGTGAAGGAAAATAATTTGAAAATATTCTTTTTTCCTAGACAGAAGATGTGTCATTAAAAATTTTATTAACAACAGGAATTTGTAACTCAAGCTTGTCAAGCTCAAACACACTAATTCCAACACACTCAATATTACAAAACCATGATTAGTTAAGCAGTACTGTCACCCATCTAATAGTCTAAAGTGCTGTCTTTAACAACAGCAATCAACAATCCACAAAATCAAAATGTGTGTAGTACTCATGGTAAAATATGAAGCAATAACTAGTAAAAGTAGTGAAACCAAACAAACAAGGTAAGTGGGATATAAGTTTCATAGAATAAACAATTTAGATAAAAAGAGAGAAGACATGTGTTTTTTAAATAATGGCAAAGATGAGATAGAATGTCACTCCCCTATTTCTGTTCTCAAGTGTTGCCAAGTATTATGTGCTACATTTTATTATTTAGGCAAGTGACAAAAAAGTGAGGGACTCAATTTCAGAAATGCACAATACCATTTGCAGTCAAGATATTTTATGTTACTAAAGACATAGTGAAGAACAGGACTTAAAAATTGAAGGCCACTCTCCATACAGCCCCCAAGAGGAACAGACATGTAGAGGGACTGGCTAGCCACAGGCTGGGAGCCACGATTGGCAGATTAATAGGAATGGGTTAAATTAAGATGAAAGAGCTAGCTTGTAATGTGCTTAAGATATGGGCCAAAGAGTTTAAAGGATATAATAAGCGTGTGATTCATTTCTTTTGGGGACAAAAGCTGTCGTGCACGCCAACCCCCCCCTCCAGGTTCTGGGCCACTGAGGGCAGGTACAAACCTCCGGACCCAAAACAGCCAAGGAAAAACATACTACAACAGATGGCTTCCCAACGTGGGGCACGAACACCCACATAAAGCCTGAGAAAGTTTAAAATGGTTTGAATTGCATATTTGAATTGATTTATGGTACAGAGACAGCGTGATGTTCAGGCAGGAATTTAAAAATGGTGCATCTGTGGCACACAGCTTAAACTCATACGTTTCACGACAGGATTGGCACAAGTGTGATTGATTTAAGGTTTCTGCTTATACTGAACAGAAAGGAAACAGTTTTAAAAGGTTTTTCTCATAGCAGCATTTCCTGAATTCGATCTCTTTGCTGGCAGGAGCAGAGTGGCAGCGGGCTCCTCCACCATATTGAAATGCTGCCAAGAGGGGCAGAGTCAGCAAATAAAATGACACCCACCTTTTAAAGCTCTTTGAGTCAGAAAATGATCAAGAATTCTCAATAAAACAGATTTAGACTCTGAAAACCTCTAAACGGGGTACAATGTATGTAAAATACGCATAAGCTTTAGAGAGAGAGAGAGAGAGAAAGAAAAAAAGAGGATAAAGAAACCCTTTAAGAAAGAGAAATAAAGATAAAAGGGTCACATGAAGATGGCAGATAAACAGAGAGTCTGGATTATGGTTATTAAGTTTACTTTTAATTTTTTAACTTTTAATGAGTTAATTGCAGAGAGACAATTGATTGCTAAGGCTGCTAAGATAAACCAATATTTATATTTTAAAGATGTCTTGACTTTAAAATCTGTTTCTAAGAATATGTTACTTGGGAAAAGTGTTTCTGCTTTTGTCTCCACAGAATATCAAAACCTGTGGATTGGTTCTAGGGAAATGTGGTTCCATTTGCCAAGGCCACCTGAATGAACATTTTCAGCTTCCAAGAAGTCAGTTGAGATGATCCAGCTTCAAAACCCCATGAGATTGTCATCGTCCTTTGACAGCAGAAAGAAGTAAAAGAAAGGGAGCTTCATCCAATTTCCCAAAAATATTACTTATTAATGTTTGTTTTCATTGTAAATGGTTAATGGTAATAGTCAATTCCTTTAAAAAATTGGGGGAGGAAGTTATGATATAGGAATGATTAGAAAAGATAAGTGGATTTTGATTCATTGATATAAACATAAGGTCAATTTTGTTATGTTGTATGTATTTTTCTACTCTTGATTAAGGTATGATGCTGATGTAACTCATTTAAAATTGTAATATGTAATTGAGAAATGCAGATTAATTGTCATCTATGATAACCAAACTTATAGTCATGTTAGTTAGGTTTGTGTAGGTATGCAAAGATATATTTTAGTTAGATAGGTAGTCTTCAAACACTTCAAAGACATGCAGAATATGGTATTTAAGATATTTTAAGAACTTAGACTTTTCTGGACAGTGAGACAGGTCTGTTCCTGGCAGCACCAATGTATTTCAGGAAAAGAATAGGCATTGAAGAAACTTCATGTGGAATTTACTTTGTGGCAACAGTTAACCACTGGACAAGAAACTGTTCTGGTATTGACTGCTTGATAGTATGCTGTATAAACTGGACATGCAGGTTCCATAGGAAAGTGACCTCTGAACATTGGCAGAACAAGCCAAGATGGTCTTTCAGGTTCCTGCTTTGCAGAAAAAATTGACAAGCATTCTTCTGGACACAAGGAGAAGTGACTGATGGACTGTGTCGGATTTCCTGCATCACTGAAAGGTTTGCCAGAGACTTTGGGCCATAAGGGCTGAAGATAGATGCCCCAATGTTACAAAGGAACTTTGGGTGATTGTCCAGGCACTCAAGTGTCATCTCTGTCATTTTCTAGACTTTGGAAGTTGCTTGCACTTCCTGTTTATTTGCATAATATTATAACCTTCTGTGGTCTTTGATGTGGTTGAAGGTTTAATAATTGTAGGTATAGTTCTTTTTAGTTTAAAAGGTATATTAGATATGAAACTTTAGACTCAAAATGATAAGGTAGATAATCGAATATTTTCTTTAATTTTGTGAATACAAATAGACTGGATATTGTGACTGTAATTTCTGCTTGAGAGTTGTTCTGTTGTAATTTTGCTATATGGAAATTGAAACCTTCCTTTTTAATTAGACAGAAAAGAGGAAATGTTGTGGAATGTTCTCTGTATGTTGTAAATAAAGGAGCTGTTTTGGCCTATGTAGAGCACCATAGAAGTGAGTGGAGAATCAGAGGGCAGGCAGGTAGAAAAGGGTGGAGTTAGTCACTCTCCATCCGACCCCCAAGAGAAACAGACATGTAGAGGTACTGGCTAGCCATGGGCTGGGAGCCACATGGTTGGCAGATTAATAGGAATGGGTTAAATTAAGATGAAAGAGCTAGCTTGTAATGTGCTTAAGATATGGGTCAAACAGTTTAAAGGAAAAAATTGAAGGCCATTGGTTTTCTATGAATGTAAGTGAAGTAGGGATAATTGGAAACACATATGATGTTCATATTGAACAAGTTTTCTACTTACATTTCTGATACAACTTCAGAATGCAAAGCATTCAAAAGAATAATTATATCTCTATGTGAAAACTCTGTAGCTAGGTGTGCCATAAATATTAGTTGCCCTAACACATGAAATAGGAGCTATGTACTGTTGTACGTACCATCACCTAATTCCACTCTATGTCTGCTAACTTGTGCCCAATAAGGATAATAGTAAGTTAAATAGAATGGGGTTTCATTTGATAAGTCATCATCTGCTACTGGACTATGAGAGTTGTAAACAGAAGGGATATACATGATAAAATAAAAGAGAGTGATTTCTTCACTCAGCTTCCAGCCTTGTAAGTTAGATCGTAACTCGGAGAAAAAAAGAGAACACTCTCTGGACAAATTAAAACAAGAAGAATAAATTAATGATCTAATAGAATTAAATTGTATATTGTTTTGAAGGTTGAGAATATAGAGCAGGAGATTTAAAATATTGTTATGATCCTCATCCTCTATGCCCCATAAAATATCTGAGAAAAAAACTTTCATAGAACATTCAAAGGAATTCATTGCATGTTTAAAATATTGTTGAAATTATCTCTATCCTCTGGCCATTGCACTGCTGCATGGGACAAGGTACAATCTGAAACCAGTCTTCATCCTTGCATTCATTATGCTTTATTCTTCAAAAGTACCTGAGAAGAATAAAACTGGCACCATGAAGTAGCATGTTCAAGAGCAAGGAGGGGAAATTCCCAGTGAACTTATTTGTCCAACAGTACACCTGGACAGTGTAAGTTGTAATGTGACATGCAGATAAGAACATGAAAAGGACACCCTTGTATGCCCATCTGCTTCTATTTCTGTGGAAAAGGAGAGCTTCTTGTGCATTCATGTTCCTTTTTGCAGTTGTTCCATCACTCATTGAGAAATCCTTGACACTATCTTCTCTGGGGCTGTACACATACTGTGGACTAAAAAATACTCACAAAGTAATAACTGTAATTACACAGTGGACATTAATTTAAAATTTCATTCAGGAAAATAAGTTTCTTGTTTGGAGGAACTGAGTTTGACACAGCATCAACAGTGGCACCAATGCTACACAAGAAGTATAACATATTGACACAAGTCTTGTGCTTCCATTGTCTTGAGAATCAATAATCAGGCCATGTACAGAAATTTTCTGAATTCTTCTCTTCCAATACTTTCCAGTTCCTCAAGAAACCACAGATATAGTAGTTCCATGGTAAAATCTTGTGGGTAACTTATATATGCAATCATATCAACTGCAAATAGAGATAGCTTCACTTCTTCTTTTCCAATTTATATTCCCTTAATCTCCTTTCATTCTCTTATGCTTTAGCTAAAACTTCAAGTACTTTATTGAATAGATAAGGAGAGAGAGGACATCCTCGTCTAGTTCCTGATTTTAGTGGGATTGCTTAGAGTTTTTCTCCATTAAGTTTGACACTGGCTGTCGGCTTCTTGTAGATCGCTTTTATTATATTCAGATATTGTCCTTGTATTCCTGATCTCTCCAGGGCTTTTATCATAAAGGAGTGTTGGATTTTGTCAAGGGTTTTTCAACACCTAAGGATATGACCATGTGTTTTTTTTCCTTCAGTTTGTTTATATGATGGATTACATTTATGGTTTTTCATATGTTGAACTATCCCTGCATTTTAGGGATTAACCCTACTTGGTCATGGTAGATGATATTTTCTATATATTATTGTATATGGTTTGTCAAAATTTTGTTGAGAATTTTAGCATAAATATTCATGAGGGAAATTGGTCAGTAATTGTCCTTCTTTGTTGTACCTTTGAGTTGCTTGGGTATTAGGATAATAGTGGCCTCATAAATGGAATTTGGCAATATTCCTTCAGTTTCTACTGAGTAAAATAGTTTGAGGAGTAATGGTAGTAATTCCTCTTGGAATGTCTGGTAGAATTCTGCACTGAAACCATCTGGACTTGGGCTATTTTTTTTCCTTCTTTATTTTGTATTTATCAAAAAAAAACAGTAAAAAGAATTTAAAATGTGGAAGAGTTAATAATAACTATACAGAGGATAAGAATCATAAGCATGGCTTATCAAGGGTGGAAATGCAAATAAGATTGCTACACATATATTTTCTTTGTGTTCAGCTTTCCCTCTGAATTTTTTTTCCATCCCTGTATAACCTTATTCAAGGTATCTTCCCCCTCCCACCACATTTGGTCATTTTTTAAATGGAAGGATTTTAATGACAGCTTCAATTGCCTTAAGGGTTATAGGTCTGCATAAGTAATTAATCTGTTCTTCATTTGATCTTGGTAAATGGTACCTACCCAAAAGTCTGTCCATTTCTTCTAGGTTTTTGATTTTTGTGGAATATAGATTCTCAAAGTATGACATGATAATTCTCTGGATTTCCTGGGGGTCTGTTGTAATGTCCCCCTTTTCATTTCTGGTTATGTTGGTTTTGATTCTCACTGCTTTTGATTAGTTTGGATAAGGACTTATGTATCTTATTGACTTTCTCAAAGAATGAACTTTTTGATTCATTGATTCTTTGTATTGTTCTTTTTGTTTCAATTTATTGTTTTCAGCTCAAAGTTTGATTATTTCCTGCCTTCTACTCCTTCAAGGTGAGTTTGCTTCTAGTTGTTCTAAAGCTTTCAGCTGTGCTGTTAGTTCTCTAGTGTGGAATTTCTCTAGGCTTTCCATACAGGCATCTAGTGCTATGAATTTTCCTCTTAAGACTGCTTTCATTGTGTTCCTCAAGTTGGGGACATTGTGCATTCATTTTCATTAAATTCTAGGAAAACTTTGATTTCTTTCATAACTTCTTCTTTGATCCAGAGGTGGTTCAGCACAGTGATGTATAGTTTCTATGAGTTGGTAAAATTTATGTGATTTTTGATGTTGTTAAACTCTAATTTTAGGCCCTGGTGGTCTAATATGATACAATGGATTATTTCCATTCTTTGTATCTATTGTTACTTGCTTTATGACCAATTATGTGGTCAATTTTAGAGAAAGTTCCATTAAGACAGGAGAAATATGTATATTTCTTTGTATTTGAGTTGAAGCTTTTATAAATATCTATTAAATCCATTTGCATCATAACCTCTGTTAGACTCCTTAAGTCTCTGTTGAGTCTCTGTCTAGTTGACTTAGCCACGGGTGAAAGTGGAGTATTGAAGTCTCCCACTATTACGGTATGCTGATTTGGGAATTGAGCTTAGCAGTGTTTTGTTTTTTGTTTTTTGTTTTTTTGCATAGGTAGGTAATCTTATATTAGGGGCATAAATATTCAGGATTAAAATCTCCTCTTGACCAATTTTTCCTGTGATGAATAAGTAAAAGTACTGTCCATCTTGGTCCCTTTTAATTGCTTTTAGCTTAAAGTCTAATTTGTTAGATATTAAGATGACAACTCTAGCTTGTTTCTTAGGGCCATTTGATTGGAAAAGCTTTTCCCAACCCTTTACACAGGCTTAGGCCTGTGTCTGTATTTGTGGTTGAGGTGTGTTTCTTGTATTCAGCACAAGGATGGCTTCTGTTTTTGTATCCATCTTGTTAGTCTGTGTCTTTTTATAGGTGAGTTGAGTCCATTGATATTATGGGATAACAGAGACCACTGATTGATGTTTCTTACTATTTTTGGTGGTAGCTTGTATGTATTTCCTTTCTCTGGGTTATTCTTCTGTGGAATTATTGAATGTTTCTGGTTTCATGGGTGTATCTGGGATCCTTAGGATGGAGTTTTCCCTCTAATGCTTTCTGGAGGGCTGGATTGGTATATAGGTATTGTTTCAGTCTGCCTTTGTCATGAAATATCTTGTTATCTATGGTGATTGATAATTTTGGGGGGTATAGGAGTCTATGTTGGCAGCCATGCTCTTTTAGTGTCTGTATGACTTCTGACCAAGCCCTTCTTGCTTTCATTGTTTCCATTGAATATCAGGTGTTATTCTGATGGGTCTACATTCATAAGTTAGTAGGCCCATTTCTTTTGCAGGTTTGAATATTTTTTCTTTGTTCTATATATTTTGTGGCTTGATTATTATATGGCAAGCAGACTTTTTTGGGTCATATCTATTTGGTGTTTGGTAAGCTTCTTGTATCTTTATAGGCATTTCCTTCTTCAAGTTAGGAAAGTTTGCTTCTATGATTTTATTGAATACATTATCTGTGCCTTTGAGATAGTATTCTTTTCCTTCAGAAGAATTCCTATAATTCTCAAGTTAGGTCTTTTCATGGGGTCTGAGGTTTCCAGAACATTTTGTGTTATGGCTTTTTTGGCTTTAGTATTTTCTTTGACTGATATGTCTATTTCTGCTACTAAGTCTTCAACTCCAGAGATTCTCTTCCATCTCTTGGATTCTGTTGGGCATGCTTGTATCTGTAGTTCCAGCTGTTTTCTTCAGGCTTTCTATTTCCACCTTTGCCTCGTTTTGTGCCTTTATTTATTGTTTTTAGTTCAGTTTTTAGTTCCTGGAATGTTTCTTTCATTTTTTGGTTTACCTTTACTTAGTTTTCTTTCAAAGATTTGTTCATCTCTTCCAATTTTTTGTTTGCATTTTCTTCTATATGTTTAAGGGAATTTTTTTATATCTTCTTTGAAGGCCTCCATAATCTTCATAAAGGTGTTTTTTAGTGTCACTTCCTTCTGTTTCCTCTTCATTGCTCTGTTCAGGTGTTGTAGTTGTAGAACCACCACCTTTCTGGTGTTGCCTTGTTGCTCCTTATATTGCTATATGTATGTTTTCACTGGCATCTGCCCTTGGCTTTAGTGGTTCACAATTAGGCAGTTCCTAGTCAGTTGTGGCAAGAGGGCTTGTATGTCTCTCATCTCCTCTGAGTAAGTGGTCTGCTTGATGTCTGACTTTACTCTGGACAGGCATCTGAATTTTGAAGTCCTCAGTCCTTCTCTGCTCACACTGTGGGAGGCAGGGCCGGCATTGCAAATTCCCCCCTTTTAGGTGTGGCTGGTGGAGCCTTTCACAGCCAAATCCTACTCCTGTCTGCTAGGGAGAGTCTGATATCAGACTCTAGGGATTGACCCTGGTCACAGGGAGTGATTCTCCAGATGGGGGGTTCAGGTGGCCAAATCTGCTCACCTCTGGGCAGGGTCTGATTTTCAAAGTCCTCAGTCCTTCTCTGCTGATGCAGTTGGAAGCAGGGTCGACCATGTAAGGTCCCCTCTTTTAGGTGTGGCTGGAGGAGCACCTCACAGCCAAATCCTCATCCTGTCTGCTAGGGAGAGCTAAGATCAGACTCTAGCGATAGACTCTGGTCCCTGATAGCAACTCTCTGGAAGAGTTGTCAGGATACCAGAATCTGCTCACCTCTTTGATCTTCTTATAATATTTTTCTAGTCTTCTATTTAGTTTGCATCTTAGAACCTGTATTTCTAGTGGGAAAGTGTTCTGATTAGTGTGTAATTTTAGCCTCTTTTGGGCGAATATGGAGTACAGAAAAAAAGTAGGAAAATATGGTATAAATTTATGCTGTGGGTGGTGATATACCTAATTTATTGTGATATTGTCTTCATAATTGATTTACTTGGTATGTCATCTCATTGCCATCGTATAGGCCTTCAATTCTCAAATATTACTTCTCTTACTTTATGTAAATATATGAATATATGTACAGACAGTCTCACACACACATTGTTACATTTAGAGTCTTTAAAATATCTGATTTTCGAGTGTCAGAATTTCTAGTTAACATGTAAACTTACACTCTATCTACAACTCCAGATGACATTATTTAATTTTTCTAAGTTGGAGATAAATTCTTTTTTTGGGGGGGGAATGATAACATATAATTTTTATTTTTCAGATTTTATAGTCTCTCATAATACCTTAAGGATGAGATCCAAATCTGAACACAAGGATAATTTATATTTCTCATGGCTTGTTGATAATTTTATGTATTTTGAGCACACCTGTATTTTGACTGCAACCCATCACAAAATAGGGTATGGAATTTTCCATTCTTGGCATCATGTCTGAACACAGGTATTAGATTTTACAGTGCTTTGAGTTCTGAATTTTTACATTAGGTATGCTCCACCTGTATGATAAATGCTAACTTAAATACCTGTTGGTGAATTCCAAGAAACTTCTACTTTCAGACCTTAAAGTTACTATAGAATTGAGGTCAGAACATGTCTCTTTATACAGTCAGATTTAATTTACTAAATAAAACTGTCATGGAATCAACTGGAACCTTAGTGAGTCCTTTCAAAGCTGCAGAATTTTCCAGATGATTTTTCTCTTGTTGAAGAGTGTCTGTTCACTCCTTCAACCCTTTTTTAGTTGTTTAGGTTTTTCAATGTTTTCTTGACATTTTTGTTTCTTCTTTTGCTCCTTTTCTCTGGCTTCAATCATCTTGGCCAATTTCCAGGATAGGACAGCGCTAGCTAGGAACAGTGGAGTAAGAGCCAAGATAACTGTCATAAGGAAGCCATATGGGTCCTTGGCAGCCCACTCCACAACATACTCAGCCCAAGCCTTTATATCAAGCATCTTGGTAGCAAGCACGAAACTGGGGCCTTATGCTGGAATGGTGATCTCTTTCTCAGGGACTATCAGTCAGCCAGTCACAATTCAGATGGCCGTTGGTTATTGTCTTTAGTTTAACCATACACTTTGGAGTGGTTTTAACTCTATACACTGGATGACCACCAGACAGGATGGAGGAGGGCGGATGGAGATAAATTCTTTATGTGTATATAAATTCTGTGAGGTTTTCTTCTGATTTTTAGTATGCCTCAAAATATTCTGTACCCAGTATTCTTATTTAGATAATTTTATTGCTGGTTACAATTATATGTAAATTGAATATAAGCTACTTATTTATACTCTTCTAAAATCTGTGTATAAGGTTTAATTTAAAGTCACTAAAATCAGATAGTAAAAGCACATAAGTATAATCATAGCACTTATGAAAGAGAGTAGAGGAATCTCTATAAGTTCAAAGTCAGCCTGTTCTACAGAGTGAGTTTCGAGATTGCCAGGACTGTTACACAAAGAAATTCTATTTGAAAGAGCAAAAATCATCTCTGTGTACATATTTAAGTGTGGTTATTAGTGGAAAGAAAATTTTAAAATTCAAGATAAATATTTTAAATAACAATAATAAATATTTCTATGAAAAAACAGAAAATTTTATATTAAACTTTTCTTCTTGCCAGGCATCCATCATGGTTGATTCTACATAATAATATTTTTATAATAATAAAATAAACATAGTCAGACAAGTATTTATGTGCTATGATGGCCTATCTATTTTCATAATGTTCCATGGGCCTGATGGAAGGTCCATAAATTACTACTACATTTAATGACTGAATTAGCTGGATATGCTTAGAAAAATGAAGCCCTTGATTTCTACTTACAGTAAAAGTATTTATAAAAATTTCCACAGGCAGAGTTGTATGCAGAGCAGTTTCAGAGGTAAGCAGATTCCAGCTCCTGGGCCTCCTGCGCAAAGAATGCCTCTCTGGGGCTGGGGTCAAACCCACCATTCTGATTTCACACACTCTCTAGCAGACAGGCCCTAAGCAAAACCTGGGAGGGGATTTCCCCTAGGAGAAAAGACCTCCCACAGCCAGGCCCACCCGAAGGGCAAGCTGAGTCATCATAGACAGATGGATGCCTTTGAAAAGCAGATTCCACCTTGGCAAATTGGATCCCACTCCCTCTATAGGAACATTTGTCTCAGTCTTGATGTTGGGATGAGGAAACTGGATCTACCAGGAGTGGATGCTGACCTAAACCATATTGGGAACTTGGGACCTCCTGCCCTTGCTGGGGAGGAGATGGGGAAATTGAGAAGAGAGAGTGACTGGACGGGGTGGGAGTGGTAAGGGAGCTTGAACAAAGATATACATGGATAGAAAATGTGACTTTATTCACAATAAAAAAAGAAAAGAAAAGCAGATCCATGGCTGGAGTGAAGTGCAGACCCTATTTTCAGAGCATACAGGAGACACAAAATTCCTCTAGCCACAACTGACTAAGAGGGATCCATTGAAGCAATGGGTAGAAGCCAGTATAAGAATACATATAACAATATAAAGAACAACATGGCAACACCAGAAAAAAATTGATGGTTCTACAACTACAAGACCTGAAAAGAGTAAAGAAGAGAAAGAAAAGGTAACAACATCAAAACCAACTTTAAAAAGATTATAGAAGCCTTAAAAGAGTATATTAAAAAATTCCCTTACAATGATAGAAGAAAATACAAACAAAAAATTAGAAGAGATAAAAAAAATCCTTGAAAGAAAATAAAGAAAAACCAACAAATGTAAAAAATTTCTAGAAATTAAAAATTGAAATAAAAGCTATAAAATAGCATAAAACGAGGCAAAGGTGGAAATAGAAAATCTGAAGACAAGAGCTGGAAATACAAATACAAATACACTCAACAGAATCCAAAATATGGAGGAAAGAATCTCTGGAGTAGAAGACTCAGCAGCAAAATACATATATCAGTCAAAGAAAACACTAAATCCAAAAAAGCCATAACACAAAATGTTCAGAAAATTTGGGATATTGTTGAAGAATCTAACCTGAGAATAATAGAAATAGAAGAAGGAGAAATATACAAACTCAGAGGCAAATATAATGTATTCAATAAAGTCATAGATGAAAATTTTCCCAACTTAAAGAAGAAAATGCCTATAAAGATACAAAAGCTCACAGAACACCAAATACATTAGACCCTCCCAAAAAAACTCTGCTTGCTACATACTAAACAAGCCACAAAACAAACAGAACAAGGAAAAATTTTTAAGAGATGCAAAAACAAAGGGACAACTGACCTTTAAAAACAGACCTACTAGAATATCACCAGACTATTCAATGAAAACATGAAAGCAAGAATATCCTGGTCAGATGTTATGCAGACATTAAATAAAAGAGCATGGCAGTCAACCTAGACTGCTATACCCAACAAAACTATCAAACACCATAGATGAAGTAAACAAGATATTTCAAGTCAAAATCAGATTTAAACAATATCTATCCATGAATCCAGCCCTTCAAAAAGCACAAGAGGAAAACTCCAACCTAAGAATTTCAGATACACCTATGAAACCACAAACAATCAGTAACCCCACAAAAGAAAAGCCCAGAGAAAAGAAATACATACAAGCTAACACTAAAAATAACAGGAAATAACAATCAGTGGTCATTAATATCACTTAATATCAATGGTTTCAATTCAAATATAAAAAGACATACCTTAACATGATGAAAAATAAACAGAAGCCATCCTTCTACTGCATACAAGAACACTGCAACATCAAAGACAGACACAGGCTCAGAGAAAATAATTGGGAAAAGATTTTCCAATCAAATGGCCCCAAAAAACAAGCTGGTATTGCCGCCCTAATATCTAACAAAATAGACTTCAAACTAAAATCATTTAAAAGAGACCAGGATGAACATTCCTTATTCATCTCAGAAAAAAATTGATCAAGATGAGATTTTAATCCTAAATATTTATGCCCCTAATTTAAAGGCTCTTACATATTTATATAAAAGAAACACTGCTGAAGCTTAGATCCCCTACCAAATGTCACACTCTAATAGTAGAAGAATTCTATACCCCACTTTCACCCTTGGATTGGTCAACCAGGCAGAGACTCACAGAGAAATAGGGGTCTAACAGAGGCTATGATGCAAGAGGGCTTAATGGATATTTACCAAAGCTTCCACTCAAACACAAAGGAATATACATATTTATCAGCATCACATGATCTACTCTAAGGTTGACCACATAATTTGTCATAAAGCAAATATCAATAGATACAAAAATACAAATAACCCCTAGTATATATCAGAAACCCATGATATAAAGTTAGAGTTTAACAACATCAAAAATCACAGAAAGTCTACAAACTCATGGACATTAAATATCACTGAACTGAACCACCTCTGAGTCAAGGAAGAAATTAAAAAAGAAATAAAAGATTTCTTAGAATTTAACAAAAATTTATCCACACCATATACCAACTTATGGGACACAATGAAAACATTCTTAAGAGGAAAATTCTTAGCACTAGTTACCTATATAAAAAACCTAGAGCAATTCCCCACTATAGAACTAACAGTACTGCTGAAAACCTTAGAACAATTAGAAGAAAAATACATACAAGGAGTAGATGACAGGAAATAATCAATCTTAGAGCTGAAATCAACAGAACTGAAACAAAAAATTACAAAGAATCAATGAATCAAAGAGCTGGTTCTTTGAGAAAGTCAACAAAATAGATAAACCCTTATCCAAACTAATCAAAAAGCAGAGAGAGAGAGAGTATACAAATCAACAAAATTAGAAATGAAAAGGGGGACATAAAAACAGACACCCATGAAATCTGGAAAATTATCAGGTCATATTTTTAAAATCTGTACTCCACAAAGTGGAAAACCTAGAAAAAATTGACAAATTTCTTGATAGGTAGAACTTAACAAAATTAAATCAACATCAGATTAAAGACCTAAATAAACGTATACCCACATAAAAAAAATGAAGCTATCATTAAAAACTTCCCAAGTAAATAAAAGCCCAGGTCCAGATGAATTCTGTGAGGAATTCTACCAGACATTCAAAGAAGAACTAATACCAATATTCCTAAAACTGTCCCATACAGTAGAAATTAAAAGAATATTGCAAAACTGTTTTTATGAGGTGACAAATACCATAATACCCAAGCCACTCAAAGACATTACAAAGAAAAAGAATTACAGACCAATTTCCCTCATGAATATTGTTATGAAAATTCTCAACAAAATTCTGGCAAACCTGGGCTGGAGAGATGGCTCAGTAGTTAAAGGCTAGGCTCACAACCAATATTCTGACAAACTGAATACAAGAACTTATAAAAAATATCATTTACCCCGATCAAATAAGCTTCATCCCAGAAGTGTAGGGATGGTTTATCATACGTACAACTGTAAATGTTATCCATAATATAAACAAATAAAAGGGAAAAAACATATGATCCTCTCCTTAGATGCTGAAAAATCTTTTGACAAAATCATATACTCCTTTACAAGAATATATTTGGAGAGATCAGAAATAAAGGGAGAATATCTAAATATAATAAATACAATTTTGAGAAATTCTACAACCGACATAAAACTAGATGGAGAAATACTAATGCAATCCTACTAAAATGAGGAAATATAAAATGCTGTCCCTCTCCCCTTATCTAATAAATATAGTTCTCAAAGTTTTAGCCAAATCAATAATAGAACAAAAAGAAATTAAGGAGATCCAAATTGGAAAAGGAGAAATAAACCTGTCTCTATTTGCAGATAACATGATTGTATACATAACTTATCCACAAAATTCTATCAGGGAAATTCTACAGCTCATAAACACCTTCAGCAATATAGCAAGATTAACTCAAAGAAATCAGTAGCTCTCTATACACTAAAGATAAAAGGGCTGAAGAAAGAAATAAGGAACACATCACCCTTTGTAATAGCTGCAAATAACTTCAAATACATTGGTGTAACTATAACCAAAGAAGGAACAGATCTATTTGACAAAAACTTTAAATCACTGAAGAAAGAAATTAAAGAGGATATCAGAAAATAGAAAGATCTCCCATGCCCCTTGATAGGTAGGATCAACATAGTAAAAACTGCAATCCTACTAAAAGCAATCTCCAGGTTTCAAGGCAATTCCCATCAAAATTCCAGCACAATTTTTTACAGACCTTGAAAGAACAATATTCAAGTTCACTGGAAATAACTGGAAAGCCAGGATGGCCAGAACAATTTTGCTCAAGAAAAAAACCTCCAAAGGAATAACCATCTCCAACTTCAAATTGTACTATAGAACTATAGTAATAAAACCAAGTTGGTCCTGGCATAAAAACAGACTTGTGAATCAATGGAATTGGATTGAAGACCCGCACCTTAACCCACACATCTATGAACACCTGATATTTGACAAAGAGGCCCAAGATATTCAATGAAAGAAGGATAGAATATTTAACAAATGCTGTGGGCATAGCTGGGTGGTAGTGTGTAGAAAAATGCAAATAGATCCAAATCTATTACTCTGCACAGTGCCCACGTTGGGTGCCGTCTGTTATAGAAAGCTTCTTGGCCTGTTTGGGGCCAGAGGTTCAGTCCTTGTCTGCAACAGCTTTTGTCCCCCAAAGAAATGAATCAGACACTTATATTAACTTTATACTGTTTTGCCCATGTCTCAAGCACATTATTAGCTAGCTCTGTTATATTAATTTAACCCATTTCCATTATTCTGTCTGTCACATGGCCCAGCCCGCAGCTCACCTGGATTCCTTGCATGTCTGTCTTCCTCGGGCATGAGATGGAGACTGGCTAACTCCACCCTCCTTCAACTTGTCTGTCCTCTGATTCTCCACCCACTTTTACAGTGCTCCACATAGGCTAACCAGTTACTTCATTTATAGCATATAGAGAACATTTCGACCACATTGTGTAATTGAAAACAATTAGTGTTAACTCATATTTGAAGGTCTAGTTCAATATCTTCTCTTGGAAGACTGACTGATGCTACTTCAGTAAGGGCATAGCTCCATTTAAATTATATATTTGATATTGAATTAAGTTCGGTAGAAAAAAATCTCAGAAAAATTATTTGTTTTTAAATTATACAAGCCCCTAATTGAGGAGAGTCTCCCAACTCTAAGAGAAATCACAATGGCCTTTAGAATTTCAGGTGGGCCACCCACCTTTGATCCTCTTTCACTCTCCATGTTCATCAAATGCTATCATCCATTAATCCTCAAGACAACAATGCAGAGCCCCAAAACACTGAGAGATATTTCCTGCTTCACCAGAGAATAAGTAGGAGTATAAGAGATCCACATTAGTGACCTACTTCCATACTATTCAGCATTTTGGGCTTCTCCCTCACAATATCTACAATCTCAAATTTCTGTACATCAAAATGCCTCAGACATAACTTGCAAAAAGTCCCTCTGCTGGATCTGAGGTCAATCTGACCACCAGAATTTTACACTCCTCACTGAGTAAACATGCCTTGAATAACCTTAGGCTACACTGGATAGATGACAAAATGAGAAACAGAAACTAAGTAACAAAACATATATCCAAAAAAGATGAACAAAAATGATGAACACATAAATAAGCACATAAGCTTATTATCAACACAAACTTAGAAACCTTGACACAAAAGTAGGTGTAAAATTAACAACTCCTGAAACAATGTCACTTCCAATATCAGCTATCTTAATAGAGCAAGTCCTGATTATTCTAACAAAGCAGAAGAATAATAAAAAAAATCTTAAAAAATCAGTTGCATGGAGATTATTGAAGACTTTACAAAGTAAACGATTAAATCTCTAAAGTAATTGAACAAAAGACAACAAAAAATAAATAAATATTTTAAAGAAAACAAGGAAAATAATCAGAAGAATGAAATACATAAAACTAAGATCAGTAGATGAAAATAGAATCAAGAAAGAAAACACAAAGAGTATTATGGAAAAAAATCTAGGTAAGCATAATCTATAGACCAAACAACACAAACAGAATATAAAGGACAGAAAATAGATTCTAAGAAATAAAAATCTGAGCAAAAAAAATGAATAAAATTATCAAAAGAGTTAAATCTTTGAGATGAAAGATTCAGAAACACTGGAATACTATGAAAAGACCTAACATAATAAAAATACAAAAATGAAAAAATAACATCACAAGTTCCCAGAAAATGTACAAAATCTACAATATAACATAAAAAGGAGAATCCATTAAAGGAACAAAAATTTCAAAATGCCAGATATACTTGAATGGAAAAATTCCTTGTCAAATAATTATTAAAACATCACATGAAAAGAATAAAAAAGAGGGTTCCACTTCCGGGATCTGATGTTGTCTGCAGAGCACATTCCAGGGCACTCTGTAGCAGGCACAGATAAAGTCTGCCTGTCACATTCCCCCCAGGTGCTGCTGAGGGAATTTTCATGGCTATTCACCTCCACCTCAAACTGAGCAAACAGATAACAACTGGGGTCCCTGTAGGACAGACTCACACCCCACCCAGAGAGATGACAGGAGGCACACAAGCCCGAGTGCCACAAGTGACCAGGAGCCACCTATTCATGAACTACTGAAGCCATGGGCAAATGTCAGTGCAAAAACTTAAATAATAATACAAGGAACAACAAGGTAACTGCAGAAGAAAGTGGTGATCTTACAAATACAAGACCTGAACTGAGCAATAAAGAGGAAACAGAAGGACGGAACTCCAAAAATTCCCTTTTGGTGATCATTGAAGCTCTCAAAGAAGATATGAGAAATAGCCTTAAAAAAATAGAAGAAAATATAAACAAAAAATTGGAAGACATGAACAAATCTATGAAAGAAACATGCCAGGAACTAAAAGCTGAAATAGAAGCAATGAAAAAAGGCACAAAATGAGGCAAAGATGGAAATAGAAAACCTGAAGAAAAAAGCTGGAACCACAAATTCAAGCATAAAAAAACAGAGTTCATGAGATGGAAGATAGAATCTCTGAAGTGGAAGACTCAGTAGCTCAAATAGATATATTAGTCAAAGAAAATAGTAAAACGAAAAAAGCCATAACTCAAAATGTTCAGGAAATCTGGGACACCATGAAAAGACCTAATGAGAGAATAATAGGAATAGAAGAAGGAGAAGGATACCAGCTCAAAGGCACAGATAATATTTTCAATAAAATCATAGAAGAAAACTTCCTTAACCTGAAGAAGAAAATGCCTATAAAGATACAAGAAGCTTACAAAACACCAAATAGATATGATCCCCCAAAAAAGTCGGGACACCACATTATAATCAAACCACAAAACATACAGTACGAAGAAAAAATTTTAAGGACTGCAAAATAAAAGGGCCAACTCACATATAAAGGCAGACCCATTAGAATAACGTCTGACTATTCAATGGAAACGATGAAAGCTAGAAGGGCTTGGTCAGAAGTTATACAGATGCTAAAACAGCATGGCTGCCAAACTAGAATACTTTAAGCTGCAAAAATTATCAATTATCATAGATGAAGTAAACAAGGTATTTCAGGACAAAGTCAGACTGAAAGAATATCTATCTACCAATCAAGCACTACAGAGAGTATTAGAGGGAAAACTCCATCCTAAGATCCCCAGATACACCCACGAAATCACAAACAATCAATAATTCCACAGAAGAATACCCCAGAGAATGGAGAAATAAACAAGTTACCACCAAAAATGGCAGGAAATATGAATCAATGGTCACTAATATCCCTTAATATCAATGGCCTCAACTCTCCTATAAAATGTCACACACTAACAAGATGGATACAACAACAGAAGCCATCCTTCTGTTGCCTACAAGAAACACACCTGAACCTCAAAGACAGACACAGGCTTAGAGTAAAGGGTTGGAAAATGATTTTCCAGTGAAATGGTCCTAAGAAACAAGCGGGGTTTGCAATCCTAATATCTAATAAAGTAGACTTTAAGCTAAAAGCAATTAAAAGGGACCAAGATGGTCACTACTTATTCATCACAGGAAAAATTGGTCAAGAGGAGATTTCAATCTTGAATATTTATGCCGCTAATATAAGGGCACATACTTATGTAAAAGAAACACTGCTAAAGCACGAGTCCCACATCAATTCTTACACCCTAATAGTGGGAGACTTCAATACCCCACTTTCAAACCTGGATAGATCAACCAGACAGAGTCTCAACAGAGAAATAAGGAGTCTAAAAGGGGTTATGATGAAAATTGATATATAAATATCTATAGAAGCTTCCACCCAAAGGCAAAGGAATATACATATTTCTCAGCTCCTCATGGAACTTTCTCCAAAATTGACCACATAATTGGTCATACAGCAAATATCAACAGATACAAAAAAATGGAAATAATCCCTAGTAACATATCAGAACACCAGGGACTAAAGTTAGAGTTCAACAACATCAAAACCCAAAGAAAGCCTACCAACACATGGAAAGAAAACATCACTCAGCTGAACTATCTCTGGGTCAAGAAAGAAACTAAGAAAGAAATCAAAGTCTTCCTAGAATTTAATAAAAATGAATCCACAACATATCCAAACTTGTGGGACACAATGAAAGCAGTCTTAAGAGGAATATTCATAATGCAAGATGCCTATATGAAAAACCTAGAGAAATCCCACACTAGAGACCTAACAGCTCAGCTGAAAGCCTTAGAACAATTAGAAGCAAACTCACCTGGAAGGAGTAGACGACAGGAAATAATGAAACTTAGAGATGAAATCAATACAATTGAAGCAAAAAGAACAATACAAAGAATCAACAAATCTAAGAGTTGGTTCTTTAAGAAAGTCAACAAGATAGATAAGCCCTTAGCCAAACTAATCAAAAAACAGAGAGAGTGTGTGTTCAAATCAACAAAATCAGAAATGAAAAGGGGGACATAACAACAGACCTCCAGGAAATCCAGAGAATTATCAGATCATATTTTGAAAATCTGTATTCCACAAAAATGGGAAACCTAGAAGAAATGGACAGCTTTCTGGACAGGTACCATATACCAAAATTAAATGAAGATCAGAATAATTACCTAAACAGGCCTATAACCCTTAAGGAAATTGAAGCTGTTGTTAAAAACCTCCCCAAAAATAAAAGCCCTGGTCCAGACAGTTTTAGTGCTGAATTCTAGCAGACATTCAAGAAGGATTACTACTATTACTCCACAAACTATTTCACACAGTAGAAACAGAAGGAATATTGCCAAACTCCTTCTATGAGGGCACAATTACCCGAATATCCAAGTAACTCAAAGACACAACAAAGAAGGAGAATTACACACCAATTTCCCTCATGAATATTGATGCTAAAATTCTCAAGAAAGTTTGGCAAACCATATACAACAATGTATAAAAGATATCATACACCATGACCAAGTAGGCTTCATCCCAGAAATGCAAGGCTGGTTTAACATACGAAAAGCTGTAAATGATATCCATCATATAAACAAACTAAAGGAACAAAACCACATGATCATATCCTTAAATGCAGAAAAAGCCTTTGACAAAATCCAACACTCCTTTATGATTAAAGCCCTGGAGAGATCAGGAATACAGGGAGAATATCTAAATATAATAAAGGCGATTTACAAAAAGCCAACAGCCAATATCAAACTTAATGGAGAAATCTCAAAGCAATCCCACTAAATCAGGAACTAGACAAGGATGTCCTCTCTCCCCTTATCTATTCAATATAGTTCTCAAAGCTTTAGCTAAAGCAATAAGGGAACAAAAAGAGATTAAGGGCATATAAACTGGAAAAGAAGTGAAGCTCTCTCTATTTGCAGATGATAGGATTGTATACATAAGTGACCCACAAAATTCTTCCAAAGAACTGCTACAGCTGATAAACACCTTCAGCAATGTAGCAGGATACAAGATTAACTCAAAGAAATCAATAGGCCTTCTATACACTAAAGACAGAAAAGCTGAAAAAGAAATAAGGGAAACATTACCCTTCATAATAGCTGCAAATAGTATTAAATACCTTGGAGTAACTATAACCAAAGAAGTATCAAACCTATTTGACAAAAATTTTAAATCTTTGAAGAAAGAAATTGAAGCGGATATCAGAAAATGGAAAGCTCTCCCAAGTTCCTGGATAGGTAGGATCAACACAGTAAAAATGGCAGTTCTACCAAAGGCAATCTACAGATTTAATGCACTGATCACCAAAATCCCAGCCCAATATATTTTGTACATTGAAAGAACAATACTCAATTTCATTTGGAATAACAGGAAAGCCAAGATTGCCAAAACAATTTTACTCAACAAAAGAACCTCAGGAGTTATCACTATCCCTGACTTCAAGTTATACTTTATAGCTACTGTAATAAAAACAGCCTGTACTGGCACAAAAACAGACTTGTGGACCAATGGAATAGAATAGAGGATCCAGACATTAACCCAAAAACGTATGAACACCTGATCTTTGACAAAGAGGCCCAAAACATTCAATGGAAAAAAGAAAGTATATTTAACAAATGGTGTTGGCATATCTGGATGGCAGTGTGTAGAAAAATGCAAATAGATCCGAGCCTGTCACACTGCACAAAACTCAAATCTAAGTGGATCAAAGACCTCAACTTAAACCCAACCACTTTGAACTTGATAGAAAAGAAAGTGGGAAATACACTTCTACGAATTTGCACAGGCGACCACTTCCTAAATATAACACCAGTGGCATAGATACTAAGACCAACAATCAATAAATGGGATCTCCTGAAGCTAGGAAGCTTCTGCAAAGCCAAGGACACTGTCAATAGGACAAAACGACAGCCTACAGAATAGGAAAAGATTTCACCAACCCTACAAGTGATAGAAGACCTATCTCTAAGATATATAAAGAGCTCAAGAATCTAGAGCCCAAAAGCTTGAATAACCCTATCAAAAAATGAGTTCAGATCTAAAAAGTGAATTCTCTGCAGAGCAACTACGAATGGCTGAAAGGCACCTGAAAAGGTGCTCATCATCTTTAGCCATCAGAGAAATGCAAATCAAAACAACTTTGAGATACCACCTAATACCTTTTAGATTGGCTAAGATAAAAGGCACAGATGACAGCCTATGTTGGAGAGGATTCGGAGCAAGGGGAACACTAATCTATTTTTGGTGGGAGTGTAAGCTTGGTCAGCCACTTTGGAATGCAATATGGGGGTTTCTCAGAAAATTGAGAATCAATCTCCCCAAGGACCCAGCAATACCACTTCTGGGTGTATACCCTTAAGAGGCACATTCACACTCCAAAGGTATTAGTTCAACTATGTTCATAGCAGCATTATTTGTAATAGCAAGAACCTGGAAACAACCTAGATGTCCCTCAACTGAAGAATGGATTAACAAACTGTGGTACATCTACACAATGGAATACTACTCAGCAGTAAGAAAAAATGATAGCCTAAAATTCGCAAGCAAATGGATGGATTTGGAGAATATCCTCCTGAGCGAGGTATCACAAAATCACAAACTCAGAAGGATAAGCAGGGGATGTACTCACTCATTAGTGGTCTCTAAACAAACAAATAAGAAAAGAAGCTAAGCATGCCCAAGCTGTAAACCACTACCACTGAACAGCTTGGAATCATAAACACCCTGGACTGACCCTTCGAAACCCACTCCAACTACAGGAACACCTGACTCACTCTTGAGGGAGGGGGACAAAACTGGATTTGCCAGGAGTGGAGACTGATCCAAGCATTATTGGGTCAGTGGGACCCTAGGACTTTCTGCTGCCTGCCCAGGAATGGGATGGGGAGTTGTGAAGAAGAAAAAATGACCTGATGTGGCAGGAGGGTGAAGGGACCTTGTATAAGGATATACAGGGATGGAAAAAAATTCAGAGGGAAAGCTGAACACAAAGTAAATATATGTTTAGCAATCTTATTTGCATTATCACCCTTGAACAAAAAAAAAGAATAAAGAAAGAATATTAAATGGTTCAAAGAAAGGGAAGAAGTAACAGATAAATGTAGACTTATTTGAGTTTAATCCTACTTTTCAACAGTTTAACTATAAAAGCCAGAATGGTGTATTCCATAGTACTGCACATTCTAAGAGAGCATCCATACCACTATACCTAACAAAACTGAAGTCAAATGTTTTCAGCATGTCCAGCTTGAGTTTTGAACCTGCAGATCCACAGCCTTTTAGCCCCAAATAGTGACACAAAGTATTATATTAATTACAAACTGTTTGAAGATCAAGACAAAAATAATAAAAATTAAAGAAGTTCCAGAATTAAATGAATGTAAATACAGCATCACACAAACTTAATGGACAAAGAAACTGCAGTAGTAAAAGAAATGTTAATTTACTTAGTTTTCATGAAAATTGAAGAGATATGATATTACAAATTAAAGATACAGCTGAATTTTCTAGAAGAAAAGGAAGTAAGTATATCCAAGAGGAGTAGACACTATTAAATAATCAAACAGGGGTCTGTCTTCAACACAATGAAAAATTAGAACAAAAAGAATCAACAAAACAAAGAATTGGTTGTTTGAGAAAAAGAACAACAGAGATGAATTCCTATCTAAACTAACTAAAATATAGAAAGAATATTCAAATTAGCAAAATCTGTTATAAAAGGGAGCTATAATAATAGATATCAAAGATATCTGAATAACTGATAGATCATACTTTAAATTTTACAATTAATAAAATTGGGAAATTTGAAAGAAATGAGAATTTTCTTAATAGGAACTTCTTATCATGTTAAATTAATGTTAGATAAACAACTAAAATACCTCTACAATATTTAAGGAAATAGACACAAACACTAGTAGTCTTCAATCGAATAAAGCCCAAAACAGGATGGTTTTAGCACAAAATTCTTCCAAGTATTTCATTAAAAGCTAACACTAGTTTTCTTCATATTATTTCACAAAATATAAATCAGGAAGACTACCAAATTTATTTTATGAAGCTATAGTCACCTGATGTAAACACCACAAATAATTTAAGGATGAATAAAACTAAAAAAATTCCCCAATGAACGTAAATGTAAAATAATAATAAAGTACTCCTAGCCAAATCCAAAAACAAATGAATATTATCCTGTATTATTACAGGTAGGTTGTATTCCAGAGATTGAGGAATTGTTCAATATATAAAAATCATTCAAAAAATCCAATATAAGCAATTTGAAAGTAAAACATTACACAACAACCTCATTAGATGCTGAAATAGCTTTTGATAAAATCAGACAGTCTTTCATAATAAAAATAAAACTTGGTGAAAGCAAGACTACAGGGAACATGTATCAACCTAATAAAGGTAATTTACAGCAGTCAAATTCATCATAACATTAAATGTATAGAAATTTAAAACAATTCCACTAAAATTAGAAAGAAGACAATTCTGTCTACTCTTTCTCCTTACATATGTATATATATATATATATATATGTATGTACATATGTATGTATGTATATATGTTCAATATAGTATGTGAAGCTTTAGCAAGATCAAGAAAACTGTCAATGAATATCACAAGATAAAATTTGAAAAAGAGAATTAAAAATAGAGCTATTTACAGATATATGATAATATGTATGTGTGTGTGTGTGATTTCAAAAACTCTAGCATGAAACTCTTAGAGCTGATCCACACGTAAAGTGGTAGAATAAAAAATTTACTAAAATAAAACAGTAGTTGACCTATAAACAAATGACAATAAGATTAAGAAAATAATCAGGGAAACAACATTTTTAATAGCAACTATGGATGTAAAATATCTCTGAGTTACTCTAAAAAAATAAGTAGAAGAATTTATATTGTGTCATATTTGATTAAAGTGAAAACATCAAATTGCACTCAAACCTGCTGATTGACAAGAAAGTTAGTGTTAAATAAGAGAATAGAGCTATCTGTGACCTGACCAAAATTAACCACATGTGTTCTGCAGTACTGTGGACAGACACAGAAAGTAATATAGGGCCACTAAAAAAAGGTCTTGGGCCTTTAAGATGAAGGAAAATACAGTGGGAGGAAGTCACTTACTGCTTCTCAGCCACAACTCTAATTATTCATGTTTTGAGTCTGATATCTTAATTCTGTATTTTATTGATGACTAATGATTAGACAAACACATTATCTGACATCCAACTCTGAGCAAAAGTACAAAATCAAAAGTAACCAGTTTCCTTAGGTTTTGCAGCAGCCACCTTAGCCACCACCACTGCACCTGGCATATTTAATCTCAACTCCAGTCCTCTAAGCAAGTTTATAGTCTTCCTTTTCCAGCATTTCTACAACAGTACCCAGATGCTGCCCTCTCCTTGGGCTCCAAACCACAGGCCCTAAAGTCCACAGGCACCTGGCTCTAAATAGCACTAGAGTAAATAGTTGACCCCTCTCCAACTCTGCCTTCAGGCAGCTCTTTTTCTCACACTTTGCATAAACTCTGCACATTGCCATATCAGTGTTTATTGGCTGGCTTGCTCCTTCTTTCTGTAGTTTTCTGGCTTCCTCTAGAAAACATCTTCTGCCATCTCCTACATAAAGTGGGCTACCTGACATAAATCACTACACACACACACACACACACACACACACACACGCGCGCGCGCGCTGCTAACCAATTTGGTGCTTATATTCACAGTGTACATCTCCCATAAATGAGATGAGCAACTTAATTTTTCACAGAGAGAACTGTCCTTTTCTGGTTTTTGAGTGATTTCTTAGATATAAATATGAGGGTACAGTCTTGGCCAAACGTTAAATCTCATTATATTTTCAAATTATTGAGCAATGTGAAAAATATGTGATGTGTGAGCAAAGATTCTGGAAATTTTTATGAAACTCAAAAATGACTGGTGACTGAACAGCAGTTTGTCTTTGGCAACATTTGGATCCAGTAATATAATTTATTATAATTAGTGAGTAATATAGGTAACATATTCTTTCATGTTCATACTCATCTTTCTGTTTACCTATTGCAAGGACAAAATGTTTTTTTAAAAGACTTATTTTAAAATAAATTTAAAAACCAAAGCATATTTGATAGATATAATGCATCTGTGTTTATTAATAAAAAAGTAATCATTTAGGACATAAAAGAACAAGTTTTTGAATGGCACTTGGCATTAGATAGGACTGGTCTAAGAGGAACTCAGACATGCCTGGAGTGGATGCTTAACGAATCCACCCTGGGACCTCTTGTCCTTTCTGGGGAAAGGATGAGGGGATGGGGAGAAGAGAAACTGACCAGGAGGGTTCAGGAGGAGAAAGGGAGTTTGAACAAAGAAATATATGGATACAAAATGAGACTTTGTTCTATAATAAGTGATAGATAGATAGATAGATAGATAGATAGATAGATAGATAGATAAAAGGCACATGGACACACCTTGTCTATTTTCTAAATTCAAAGATTAAGGACATGTACCCCAGTTTTGTTCACCTATATTATGGTTACACAGAAATGTTCCAAGTAATCACACTTGCTGAATATGAACAACATAATTTCTTATAGACATCAACATTTGACTACATTTCCAATTATACATACACAACTATAGCATGCTTTGAGCATCATGTACATCTGAAAAATGAAGTGAGATTTGTTTGTGCCAGCATTTTATGTTGGTAAAAGAATATCAAGTGTACAAGGTCTGAAAAATACTTATAAATTTTAATAATAAAATGGTCAACGTATTAGTTGAAAAAGCAGAATACTATTTTGTGCTTATGTTTCTTTGGAGGATAATAACTCCCATATCTTCTTACTTATTATGTATCATTTGACCAATGAACATCAAACTCAAACATACTAATTTATAATAAATAATTAAGCATTAATTGCAATCTGTTTCACATTTAAAAATTGTACCACTGTGTTATATCTATGTATACAAATACATATATCTATATATTTTTAAAACATTAGAATATTATAAATTATCACATGAAAAAATGTCATTAAAATTCTTAGTAACACTCAATAGGGATTTGAGAGCATAACTTAAAAAACTCAAACACTCACTTCAGCACACCAAGTATTAAGAAACATCAATGACACAAGCTGTTAGTGTTCTACACTGATATGATTAAAAACATCTGTCAGCAATAGAAAAAATCAAAAGGTGTGTAGTTTGTTAAAATACACAGCTGAAGCTAGTAAAATGGAAAAACAAAAGAGGTGAATACAATATATCAGAGAATACATAGCTTAAACATAATAAGAAAAGATAAATGCTTCTTAATACTGACCAAATGAGCGAGTAAGTAACTGTTCTCAAGTGTTGTCAAATATCATATGCCACAGCTGCAATTCATGCAAGTATTAAGAAAGGCAAGCAGGCATCACTATTACTGACAGCCTCATATTTCAAAGAATGCAAACATATCACTTAAATGACATATATCTTCTTTAAAGAGAGAATAAAAAATTATAGTTTGAAATTCAAGGTCAGTGATCCTACATGTATATAAGCAAAGTGTCAAAGACAGGAATACATAAGTTTACAGTAGACAGGTCTCCTACTTTCATTCTTGATGAAGCTTTAGAAGATATGTGTGAGGCAGAATCCCAGCGCTCTCTGGGGCAGGGGCAGGTGGACGCTGTCCCTGACCACTTCCACGGCTCCTGCTGAGGGAAACCCCGCCACGACCTCGAACTGAGCGAACCAACTGCTGGGGTCTCCGAGGGGCGGATTCGGACCCCGCCCAGAGGTCAGGAGGGGGCTAGAGGCCTCAGTGCCTTTATCCCAGCCTGGGA